>JXCC01000053.1:0-64882 GCA_000817285.1 Curvularia papendorfii | reverse complement strand
GCAGCTTCTCGACAACCTCAAGATGGCCTCCTCCAGCTGCTGCTTGGAGCGCAGTCTGTCCAGACTCAGCAGCAGCAGCATCATTAGCATCAGCTCCCGCTGCTAGCAGCTTCTCGACAACCTCAAGATGGCCTCCTCTAGCTGCTGCTTGGAGCGCAGTCTGTCCACCATACCTAGCAGCAGCAGCAGCATTAACATCGGCTCCTGTTGCTAGCAGCTTCTCGACAACCTTGAGATGGCCTCCTCTAGCTGCTGCTTGGAGCGCAGTCCGTCCAAACTTAGCAGCAGCAGCATCATTAGCATCAGCTCCCGCTGCTAGCAGCTTCTCGACAAAGTCTTCGTGTCCATTCTGGGCAGCATACCACAGCGGCGTTCGGCTGTAAGTATCCTTCAGATTTGGACTGTACTTAGATCTAAGGAGCGAATCCGTAGCCTTGCTCAATCCAAAATACCCAGCCAAATGTAGCCCCGTCATTTTCTGTGGAACGTCTCGACTGGAATCTAAATAAGACGAATGTAGCTTTGCGGCCATCAATGCTTGACTAGATGCCTCGACCTTAGCCTTGCTCTGAAGAAAATCAATGACCGCCTGGTTTGGTGTCATATCATTTAGAGCATAATAGCCCCAGTTTTGCGCAGCGTAGTCGTAGAGTGGATTGGACCGCAGCCGTTCCTTAAACTCTTTATGCGATTTACAACGCCCGGCATCAAAGACGCTGAATGAGAGATAGGTAACGCAGATTGCTGTAATCTCGGTCTTCGCAGTCGGAAACCATTTTTCCTGCGTCCGCTCGAAGTATTCCTGCGTTGTATAGTGGACCAGCCGTATAATGTTGGTTCCTTCATCGACTGTGACCAATCCAGCGCAAACTGAGATTATGCCTCTGGTTTCCGGCATATTTTCCTTGTCAAGCTCAGACTTCCCAGTCTCTACGGCAAGAGCATGTCGAAGCTCTGTTGTGGTGAGAGGTCTTTTGCTATGTACAATCCATAGCAATACCTTTTCCCCTAGAAGTTGCAAGTCTGTCCTCTGGTCCTTGATTCGTTGCATAGCGTCGGCATACGCTTGATCTAATACTCTGGATTTCTCACTCTCCATGGACGCTTCTGACTGTTTTCGGAAAGCTGCTAGTGCAAGTTTTATCGCCTTGACTGTGGTCTTGCTAACCAGGGAATCAAGATAAAGCTTTGCAAGAAGGAACCTAGCTGACAGTTAGCACGGCCATATATCCTCGAGACGTGTGCCACATACATGCCGTCTGCTGCTTTGCAAATTTCAGTCTTGATTTCAGCTTGTAAAGAGGGGCATGGAAGGCAGAACATTTCCGACATTCGTTCTTCCAGATATCTATGTACATCTCCATCCGTGGCGCGGATCTCCAGTGATGCACTTCCTTCAAACTGGCGTTTGATGTCCAAGGAAAATCTCGAAGTCGCAAAGAGATTTGCTCCATGCTTCGCTTGGTGAGAAAACATCTCTTTTAGAAACTTCGTTCGGCAGCCACTGTCTGCCTCATCGAGAGCGTCGACGATTATAAAGACCCTTGAGTACATACTGGTCACGGACTGCAGCGCAATCGAGATTTCGTTGATTGAAGGCCGCGTTCGTTTAGCCTTGTGTTGATCGTAGAGATCTTTGACGCTCTGGTGGTAGTGAAGGTTGACTCTCTGCTAGCTGTTTTAGGACGCTCGCCAACAAGTCCTCAATCTTTTGTTCGTGTTGCCGGCGGAAGTTGCAGTAGATGTATGCGATGCCGGTCTTCGAGTCGTGAAACTTGCGTTGAGGAAGTCAACTACAATTGACGTTAGGAACGTCTTTCCCGCCCCGGGGATGCCTGGACAGAATAACGTCTGCTTGCCAGTAGCCAGCCATTCCTGAAACTCCCTGGAGTCAAGAAGCCACTGCCCAGTACCCGGTTGTCGAGTCTCGCGGTAGTCGCTTTGCTGCGGACCGTAATTAATTGGTGTGAGCCAATCAAGAATTTCACGGTCTTCCTTTGTCTCTAATTTCTGCCTTGTGACTTGAGTGTTGTCATAAACTATACCGTATTCGTTATAAGCTTGCTACCAAAACTCAATAGAAAATAACTAACTCTGCTCCAATATAACCTTGACTGGACACTCCCCATCAACCTCACTTGGCTGTACGTATCCCAGAAGTTCCTTCGCAAACGCAGCCGCTACGGCTGCTGCATGCTCCTGCCAATCCTCATTCTTGTGTGAGTCAGCATAATCACAAACACCTCGGATGACGATGCATGGGAAGTTGTTCATTAGTCCAGCCGCTTCCATCTCGACGCAAAGAACATGGCCACCAAGATCCATGTTGAGTTGGTCCCTGAAGGTAGCGTCCTTGATCACCCGGTTACCGGATGCGATAAGGCCATAGTGCACACGCATGTCTCGAGCCTTTCTCTTCACGACCCTGGTCCTATCACAGAATCGGCAGCTTTCTTCTGCATCTTCTCCGTCGTCATCATTTGACAAGACATCGGGAGCCGAGGTGCTCTCGCTGACATGATTGTAATCTGTCTTGAACAACACATCCTCGAGAGAGTCGGAGCGTAGATATTTCGGTGCTAATCTTGGCCACTTCTTTTCCATTTCGTCTAGATACTCTGGTATCTTGGACCCTTGCAAGTCATGGTAGGTCTCCAACGCTGACAATGCTGCCAGCAGCACGCTTGGAGGATTGTTCAGCGCGCCGGTTCGTTTGAACTTGCCATCCTGTTCCGCCTTGCCGAAATCCCACTGGACTACACCAGGATATTGGCCGACCGGTGTGCTGACCACAACATCGCCGAGTCTAACCTTGGGTGGAATACCACCGCCTATCCCGACCATAAGGCCGACCTTAATGGACGGAAACGTGCGCACCATCTGGGTCACACAAGTCGCAGCCGGATTATTGCCGATATTCCCTTTCGGAAGACAGGTTATGACAATGTTATGTTGGCCGATGGATCCCAGCGTGTATGCGTTGGGATCGTTTACTGGCTTAGGGAGAGGGGGATGCGTTCCGTCTAGCATGGCCGTTGCTGCGGTCCGCTCTTTGGGCAAAGCGCAAACCCATCCTACGGTGTAATCGTTGTGGTTTCTAGGCTCGATAACTGTCTGGGCGGCCATTGCGACAGGGTCGGCTAGGTCTTCTGGGGATGAATGCGAACTTGGCAGTATCGGCTGTGCTCGACTCTGTTGGTTGGTGGGGTTCTCATAGAGACTTGACGGCTGTTAACTTGATCCAAGAGGTGTTTGCGGAAGAACGACGCGCAATAAGGAGGGTTAAATGCACCGCGCCACAACAGAGAGTGGTTCATATTGCTTTTTCCACTGTCAATGTAAGCGCCAGGCGGTGCATAATTTTTGGGTTTAATGCGGTGCTGAGGCAGACCACGTGGGAAGCACCCCGTGGCGGTGCTGTTGCTGCCTGTCGCGGCCTGAATGAGATGCATGAACCGCTCCGAAAAAAGTGGGGGTTGGCGGGATGCCATGCCGTGCTCCACCAACGCCCCAGACCTTCAACCTCACACGACATCGAGACTATGGTTGGTGCAACCGTGATGCGTATGGCGAGGCCACTGGCTCGTAGCGGGTACCATTACCCGCTGCGTCGCTTTCTCCAGACAGCTGCCGCTCCCCACACACGCGCGTCCGACTTTGCGTTCGCTTTCGAGTAAGGCAGCTCCGCCATCGACTCACAACACGGCCGCTGACGGCTGTCAGTATCGACGGAGTGCTTCTTAGAAGTGCTGACCCATTACCTCGAGCCCACCAGACCCTTTCCTATCTCCAGTCGCAGCGCATTCCGTTCATCTTACTCACCAATGGCGGCGGGAAACACGAATCGGAGCGCGTCGCCGACCTAAGCAACAGGCTCAATGTGCCTCTTGACATGTCCATGTTTGTCCAGAGTCACACTCCCTTTGCCGACATGGACCATCTCAAGGACAAGACAGTCATGGTGGTTGGTGGGGAGGCAGACAAGTGCAGGAAAGTCGCCGAAGCATACGGGTACGTTGAAGCGCGCTTCCATATGAATACATGTCCTAACGAACTTGCACAGCTTTAAGACTGTGGTCACTCCAGGTGATATCCTTGTTGCCCACCCGGAAGTTTGGCCGTTTTCACAGCAATTGCTCTCATACTATAAGACCTTCACTCGTCCTCTGCCTGCTCCCATCGACCCATCTTCGCCGTCAACATCACTCCGCATTGATGCTGTCTTCGTTTACAACGACCCACGTGACTGGGGCCTCGATGCACAAATTTTGAAAGATGTTTTGCTATCCGAAAAGGGCATCATGGGAACTCTTTCCAAGAAGAATGGCAACGACGCTTTAGAGAATCGCGGTTATCAACAAGACGGACAGCCTACAGTGTATTACTCCAACCCAGACTTGCTCTGGGCGGCGAAATATCACCTTCCGCGCCTGGGTCAAGGAGGTTTCCGTGAAGCTTTTGAAGGCATTTGGGCAGCGATCACTGGCGGCGAGGCACGTGGCGTCAAGTTGCACAAGATTGTTATGGGAAAACCACATCGTCCTACCTACGAGTTTGCCGAAAAGCGACTCATTGCTCATCGCAACCAACTGATGAAACAGTATGGTGGCAGTGGCACGCTTGACCATCTCAAGCGGGTATACATGGTCGGCGACAATCCAGCCAGTGATATCGCTGGCAGCAACAACTACAAGAGTCCGTATGGTACTGACTGGGCTAGTATATTAGTCGAGACGGGTGTCTATGTCAAGGGCACGAAGCCGTCACCAGAGCCACGCAAGATTGCGGGTGACGTATGGGATGCCGTAGCATGGGCTATTGAGCAGGAGCAAGGAACAAAGATGCCTTGAAATATCCATGATCTAGATCCACCAATCTAGATTGACTAGATTGCTCTGTGGTATAGATAAACTCTATTCTATAGACTTGAATACCATCGTCGTGGATCTATTGCTCTACCCATTGGATATACCTGATGTTTGATTTCAGTGATCAGTTCAAATATGTCAAAAAAGACCGAACTTACATCAAATCTCCCGGTCCAAGACCCGCAGCTCCAGCAACTAGTGCATCATCTTTGATGAGTCCAGTTTTCACATCACGTGAATAAATAGCCACATTGTAGCTTCGCTGATTCGCAATCGCAATCATGGATCCGTCCTTGTTCAAATTGAAGTGTCTCGGATAATACCCACCCGACTTTGCCAGCTGGACAAACGACAGCTTTCCATCAGCCGTGGGCTTGAACGTCACAATCGAGTCGCTCGGCACCTTCGTGCTGTTCTTCGGATCTGGGTTATCGACAGTAAAAACCGTACCATTGCGGTTCGCAGCGAGCACAAACGAATTACACGGCGAAATGGCGATTTCCGAGGCAAATGTCTTGTCAGGCACAGTGTGATTGCCATAGGTGCTTACTTCGTCCACTTCTGTGAATTTCAAACCACCGCGCTGCTCGAGGTAGTCGACTTTGTAGCTCACGATCTTGTTGCTGAGCTCGTGAACGACAAAGAGGTAGGTGGTATTGGATTCGCTTGCGGTCCAGAAGACGGCATGGCGAGGGCCGTATCCTGTTTTGGATTTCAAGGACTCGTGTTCGGTTAGTAGGCCGGTGGAGGGATCGATGCAGTAGACGTGGACTCGATCTGCGCCTAGGCTGGGGAAGATAATGTATTGGCCTGTAGGGTCAACAACTGCTTGGTGGATTTGCTCTGGGCTTCCAAAAGTAATGTTTTGCAGGGACTGAAGCGGTCTGTTGTGGTGGACTGTGTATGTTGTGATTGCCGGAGGTTCATACTGTTGATACGAGATTAGCATGGAAGAACGAGCGAAGCCGTAGGATGCATGAGAGGTGCGTACATGAGCGAGCGCTATGGCGGACTTGTTGTTATATGTGGCTGAAGCCACAGCGGCGCCCAGTGTACCCACACTGGATTTCTTCTTCAAACTGCCGTCGGACTCGAGATTGAACGTCGTTATGTTAGCATTTTTAGACGCTTCATCCAAACAGATGACCGTATTCGGGCCGAGAGATATATCGAGCCATGTAGGAAGAGAGCCGCATTCGTGACTCTCATGGATGACTTCTAGCTCGGAACCCTGACCGTAACCAGCGCCATGTTGGAGTTCGAGGGTGGCAACAGTCCCCGGGTTTGTGTCGTTGCCGTATGATGCCAGGAGGAGGCGTTCAGCGGCCGCTGATCCTAATATCGCTAACGTGGCAAGAGGTGTCTTCATGTTGGCTAGCACCATGGACTCGAGGAAAAAGGGGAGGATGTGTCCGATACTTATCTACGCATATACTTCGTAGGACGTTTGACCTGAGATTGCACCCCGGGATTTCATAGGAAAATAAGGGATCAAGTACCACAGGCCGGTAAACCTTATATGGGATCTGCAAGGTTAAAACAAAACAACTAAATAACGGGAACCCACGCTAGTTGCCGCTCGATAAGTACCGAATACACATCTATATGCGCGAATACTATAGTTCGGAACCCAACGATATAGGAGAAACAACTTCTGGGCCGTGTACGACACCCCATTGGTTCAGAATGACCCTGCGTAAGCTGCGGAGTCGTTCACGTTTTGCTAACACATGATGGGAACCAACGCCGCCAAACATGTCGGGGTCAGGCTAATGAGCAGCGAAGAAGGACCGACGAAGCAAGCGTGACAATGGCTTTACAGGCAGGGATCATGTCATGCGCTAAGTAGAGGAGTATGGCACGATATGCCGGCTCAGCGTGAAGGGTCACCACATCACACGGTATTTTTATGCTCTGCATAGATAACGTGTTACTGATATCCCGCTCCGAAGTCTACTGCGACAATCCTGAATGTACCCATTTGTCGGTATGCATGAGCGTTATCTGAACGAGCCGGCAAATCGACAGTTCGAGCGTGAAATCCTATCCTTTGGGCGGTATGCATATCCTAAGTGAGCTCGAAAACTCATCTCCACTATATTGCTTTTGAAAGGCTGATTGTCCGGTTCTGTGCACATCACGCCCAGCATCGAGATGTGATTCACTGTGCAACGGCGCGTGCTCAAGGCTAGCACGGTGGCGCACTATCGCGTTTCCTCCACCTCGGCTTTAGCAAGGAGATAAGCGCGAATCCACTAGTGCGTCATTTCAACCGCACCTTTGCGCCTGCGCTCTCCGAGCCGCAACATCGATTACAGAATAGTCTCAACCACGTATAACAGCCAGCTCAAGAAGCTATGAGCACAGTAGAGGCCACAAACTACGGGAACTATCTGCCAGATGAGCTGTTACTTGAGATCCTGAGTCACTTTGAGGCGTGGGGCAGACTCGAGAGGCAAATAACTTTGGCCCGCTTCTCCGCCGTGAATAGGTATGAGATGGCCTAGAAAATGTATTATCTACATGAGCTGACATTCTAGGCAATGGTATGATGTATGTAAAAACCGCGTCTGCATTTTTCTCAAGCATTTCGCTTACCAACATGTTCATCCTATCAGGTAGCCATACAACCACTATACGAAGCACCATTCCTACAGGGAGGCGCATATGATTTGTTCGTCCGCACGATTAGCCCATCTGTCAATGCACGCATCAAGGTACATTATGTTTGAAAGATCTGCTGGTCTATTCTAATGAGAAAAGCATATATACTAACGACAAGCAAGCCATCGCCGTTATCAGGCCTAGTCAAAGAGCTTGATTTATCCCACATTGTACACCAAGGGGCAAAGTCTACAACAGCCAGATTACTAGGACGCACCAAGTCCTCTTTAGAAGTTTTTGTAGCACCACAAGCCAGCTTTGCGATAAATTGCTGGGCCAGTCTGAGCAAATGCTCACGATTGCGCGTCCTTGACCTGAGCCTGTGAGTCCAACCACATTCTCCTACAGTCTTCATAATGCCCATCACAGACAAAAACTAAAGCCCCAACTAACAACCAGCTACGGCAGGGTCTCCGAATGCATAGACTTCCAATCCCTCAACCAAACCATACGCCAACTTCCCCAACTCCGTGAACTCTATCTCCCCCGCTGCTCCTCACGGTACGATAAATACGCCTCACCAGCTGCGGTTCTGCGCTGGCCACCCAAATTGCAGCATCTTACTCTCTCCGGGTCCGTCTCAGGTCAATTTCTATGGGACATGCTGCAACAACCCAGCAACTTCCCACCCACATTTTCCTCTCTAAGCATCCACCACTGTCCCACACTCGACCAGAATGGCATAAAGCCCCTATTAAGCACGCTCTCCGCTAGCATCACAAACGTCGAACTGCGCGATCTTCCCTCTGTGAAACAAGGCCGTTTAAACGGCGTGCTAGACTGGCTCCCGAATCTGCTCTCCCTCACCATTGCCCTCGACTACATCGACTCGCGCTTCGGCTACATGCCACTAGACTTCTCACCCGAGCGCTGGCAAGAAGCCAAGCCACTCACCAGCCTAACCATTGTCTCTAGCGGGCGCCAGGGCGATCCCGCACGTAACTTTACTCCCACAGATTTGTACTCGCTACTCGATGAGCGATATCTCGGCCGCCTACGCTACTTGAGTATCGGAGCGAGCACAGAGTGGGATAAAGAGCACGCGGAGGAGCTGGGCGCGCTCGAGTACCTGCTTATTGAAGAGTTGGATAAGGAGAATTGGACAGAGGGACGCTGGCATTACGATGATATTTACGCGCTAATCGGCACCACGAGGCACACGGAATATGAAGAGTGGATCAATGGGACGAGCCTGGGTAGGAAGATGCGGCCGAGATTTCGCGTGTTGCAGAATCGTTGATTTTTGGGTAAAGCAAAGAAAAATTGGTTCTGAACTAGGGTGAAAGAGGATCTTTGACACTTTTCCATTCATCTCGTCTCAGTCATTCATCCTTCATATTCAACAACTCAAAGCCAAGTCTATATAAAAAGCTAAATTTTTCTTTTGCTGACATGTGTAAACCAGAACAGAAGAAAACAGAGCGACAACAAACAAACTGAGGGATGGGAGACCACCCTGCAAGTTGGTTATATTGTCGCTCGAGAGGTTGGCCATGAATCGTTAGAAGTCAACGCTCCGTCTATGCGGTACCGTTCACCTTGCGTCCTTGGACGGTACCACGGACACCGCCCTTTCCTCCAACCTCACGGAAGATGGCGTTTATGCTCAGGTCGGCGCCAATGTTGATCTGCACCTCGACCTTTGAGCCCTTCTTAACACCACGAAGAGCAGCCTCGCTCAGCGCCTGGCCGACCTTCCATGTTTTTTCCCTCAGCTCCTCCTCCTCCTCTTCGCTCTCATCCTCATCGCTGTCCTCGTCCTCGTCATCTTCGTTCTTCTCAGCCTTGGGCTTGGGCTCTGGCTTGGTGACCTTGATGTGCCTTGAGCCCTCGGCAAGCTTGATGAGCACATCGCCGCCCTCGCGTGGGGTGGAGATGGTCGCGGTCCGTCGAACGGGGAGTGGTGTCTCTGCGTCGACAATGGGGTGGAACACAGCCGAAGACTCGTCACCCGAGATGCACAGTACACCGACTGCGGTGGACAGATGAGGGGTGACAGTGACCATGGGGTGTGTGCTCTGCTCGATATCCTCGGTCTCGAATTCCTGGATGAGGCTGGCCTGGATAGCAGCGCCACGGACAGCCAGTTCTGAAGGGTTGATAGCGGTGGGGGAGGTGGAGGGAGCCAGGACAACGGTGCTCTCAGGGAAGGCTGCGCCTACAGTGGAGGCGACCTTTGGTGTGTGTGAGTTTCCACCAGCCAGAATAATCTCAGATACGTCGAGGGGATCCAAGTTGGCCTTCTCAACAGCGTGGGTAACGAGACGAGCAAAGGCGCCAAAGAGCTTGTTGCCGAGGAGGTCGTACCGGGTGCGGTTGATGGTTGCAGTGTAGTCGACACCACCTACCAAGCTCTCGACGGAGAAGTTTGCTGTGGTACCAATCGAGAGGGCCTTCTTGACAGCCTCGCATTCGAGCTTGAGCTTAGCCAGCGACCGGTCGTTTTCCCGTGGGTCGCCTGCGGACTTGTGCTTCTTCATGAACTCCTTGGCAAAGTGGTCCATGAGGACCTGGTCAAGCTTGAAGCCACTGACTTCGTAGTCGTGTACCGTTGCCAAGATGGTGTAGATACCGCCACGGGATGCAACAACAGCAACGTCGGAACGAGTACCGCCCAAGTCGGCGACAACAACGACCTTGTCAGCCAGCTGCGCACCGGGGCGAGCATCGTAGGCCAGGACAGCAGCGGTGGGCTCGCTGATGAACTGCAAGACCTCCATACCAGCGCTTGCTGCGGCCTTCTTGAGCGCATCCTTCTGAGCGTCGGAGAAGTTTGTGGGAACGGTGATGACGGCAGCGTTGACGTCCTTTCCGAGATAGTCGGAGGCAGAGGTGCGTAGTCTCTTCAGGTGGCGCGTGGTGATATCGACAATGGAGACAGTGTTTTCTTGCTCCTCGGTGCCATCGCGAATGCTGAACGCCACGCTGTTCTCATGCTCGATGGGGTGTGCCGACTGGTGGCAAGGCGAGGGGTCTACCGACTTGTAACTTGGATATGCGTCAGTTTCATCTGAACACGGCAGAGGGAACGAATTGCCTACTCTTGGCCGAGGAAATCGCGGAAGTATGCGACAGTGTTCTTTGCATTGCGGACAATCTGAGGCTTGGCCTGGCCCACCGTGGAGTTCTTCTCCTTCGACGTAGGACAGGGCGGTGGGGATTTGACGGTCTTGTGGAAAGATTAGCGTTGGCGAGAATGTGGGCGTGCATCAGGCAGCGTACCTCCATCTTCGTTGGCAATAACCTCTGCTTTGCCCTCCTGTGTTGTGTGAGCCGTGTTTGATGGGTCGTCTTGGCCGTTATGGAATGCTTACACCAGTGGTAAAGGCAATGGAGCTGTACGAGTTGCCAAAAGAGATTCCTATCGCAACCCGCTGCGCGGGGTCTGCTTGCGCACTCATCTTGCGCGGGGGAGAAGTATTGCGGAGTCGAAAAAGAAAGACAGAGTAGTTTCAACAAGAGGCAGGTCGTTGCCAATTCAGAAAAAGCGACAAAGGACGAAGTGTGTCCGAGCAGTAGTGTTGTCAAGTCGCAGCGGCGCGTTGTAGTGGATTTCTTTCTGCGGCTAAGAAATTCTGAGAGTCCGGCGAAAGGTACGGAGGTGCATTTTTCTCGGAAGCGCACGGGCTCACTTCGGAATGAGCTCACTGCACATGCTACCAAAAGTTACTTCAACATACTACCACCGACCTTTCAGCTCCTCAATCTAACAACAATGGCTGTGTCGCCCACCATCGTACTCCCAGGCGATGAAATCGCAAAGAGCGCCCTGCCCACGGGCACTGGCAAGAAAAAGACTCTGACCCTAGGACCGGGCCTGCGACACATTCCCCCAGACACCATTACTGCTACAATTGCAGGCGCCCTAGTCACCGACAACAAGAAGAACGCTGCCTCAGTCCGAGTACAACAGCGGAAGGGTAAACACACGGATCCTCCCTCTGTGTGTCTAACTAGCGCTAATGCGACACAAGTACCTCCCATTCACCGGCGACCTCGTCATCGCAACCGTCAACGGCTCCGCCGCCGAGAACTTCTCTTGTCTGCTCACCCCTAACACACCCACCGCCACACTCCCGCACCTGGCCTTCGAAGGCGCCACAAAAAAGACGCGACCGCAGCTTCCCCCCAACTCCCTCGTCTACTGCCGCGTCGCCAGCGCCGGCAAAGACCTCCCCTCGGAACTCACCTGCGTGGATCCCTCGACAGGCAAAAGCGAGGGTCTCGGCCTTCTAAAAGGCGGTATGGTATTCAAAGTCAGTCTGAGCATGGCGCGAAGGATGCTCGCGGCCAAGGGAGGAATTACGCTGCTGCAGACACTGGGCGCGAAGATAGGGTTCGAGGTTACGGTGGGGAGGAACGGGGTTGTGCATGTGGATGCGGGGAGTGTGAAGGCGACGCTTGCGATTGGGCAGGCGATACAGGAGGTGGATGAGAAGGCGTTGGGAGAGGAAGGACAGAAGAAGCTTGCGGCGGCGACGCTGAAGCTTTGTTCGTAAGGGAAGAATGGTGTATGGAACGTTTTTTTTTGGAGGTAGGGAGTTTGGGAGCTCTTTTTGGTGAGAAAGGGCACCTGTCTATCTCATCTGCGTTTGCGCAGATTTTGGCGCTGGCATGCCATCATTTAGGCCAAGGAGAAGGGCAGGGATGAAATCATACTCCCAGACATACCTCGAGCGATACTCACGCCAAACCGACGAGATGAATCCAACTGCAGGACTTACTGTATGTTGGCAAGACGAAGAAACCCGTCACTCCTCTCTCCACCGGTCACGCCACGCTTATCCTCGGGTCCATAGAAACCCCTCCATTCCTATGCCATGCGAGGCCATCGAAGCCTGGTTGAACAGGCTCCAAGAGAAGAAAAAGAAATCGCAATTGGACCCGAAGTGTGCGGAAGGATTGTTTTGTATTTGCTATACCCAATTTTCTAAACTAGTAGTATACCAATAGAAAAAAAGGGGCATTCGACCTTCCTGGGAACATGAAATAGGAATCGTCAATGAGCAGATCCCAAAACTCCTTTTAGTCCCTTTTTTTTCAATTGAGATTTCGACTTTCAAAAGATATCACCCAGAGTAACATCTATCCCTCAGGCCCGGAAAATAAGCGAGATACCTCGACGTCAAAAGAACATTACTCTTCGTGCACACAAGTTACATCTGTAGCCTTCGTAGGTAATATACCTAGACTTCCTGCAAGCATTTACCTCTAGTTCTCAGCAATAAATTATAGTAGCGTGGTCGCTAATACACTTAATGGACAGAATGCCTTATCTGACGCGCAAATAGCGTGCCTCCGATTAAGTAATACTACAAGACTGCTCCAGCTCTAAACCGAGAAGAGGTATTGTAAATAACCTCAATGGCGTGAACGTCAAGCGGTAGAGTCATATTGGCTCTATAGCTGCTGTAGTGCGCAAGATCATAGAACTTCGCCATCCCAGCCGGTACTTTAGGTTCGCGCTAGTACCACTTCTGGAAAGCCAAGCCTTGTTTTTTATCCCTGATGTAATCACCTGCTGTAATTTATATTCGTCATTCGGTAACGATCATCAAAAGTGCTGACTGGCCCTAGTCAGCAGCTGAATATTATCATCCCACTGCAGACCATGTCACAGCAAGATAGCCATTAAGCAGGTTATGAAAATCACACGAACAACATTGTATTACTTCCCTTGCCTTTCTCCGCAGCAGTCTTGTCTGCTAGCCTTGTCAGATGTAGCCGCACATGTATTTTGTTTAGTTAGGTCTGTCAAACACGTAAAAACCTCTACTGTCACAGGTGTTACAGGTGTTTGCAGAGCCTCATCAGCTGGATATAACGTTGGTGATATATCTTTGCTAGTATCATTATGCTCTGTAGGTGGCTTCAACATATCACGAAGCACCTTCTGCGGGTTGAATGGGAACAAGCCAGCAGCAGCCCATCCTACTAGAATGTTCCTTCTTGTTATAGCTCTATCTCTGGCTGGCTTGTAAAGGTACGTGAAGTGCTCTTTGCCAATAGTATCTACACCACTTCGATTCAACCGCTCAACTTGGTCGCGGTATGCTGTCTTTCAGGGTGCAAAAAAGGAGACATCACATGTCTAGAGCTTGTGGGAAGTGTAAGAGGGCAGCCGACAGAGGACAATGTCGTTGGCGAAGCAAAATTCCAGAATCTTAAGCGTTTCGTGGCTACCAAATCCATCAGATGTTAATACTCGTGGTTTGCCGTTAGCGATTTTCGTAGTCTAGGGATCAAACACACGCGTGAGTTACTCTAGGCTAATCCTAGAATTATTGTACCCGTTTTCAGAGAATCTGTAGTGCCAGCCAGGGGTTGGATGCGTAGTCCAGTTACTTCAGTAGGTCGCAGCTAGCCAGATAATAAGAGGTTTTAATACCCTGCCATCAGTACTCATGCACTCTATGGCGGTAACTATTGTCCGCTTAACGCCGGAACCTCTATGCCCTCGTACGTTGTCTCTACCGGCAAGAACCTTAACAGAGCTTAGCATGCTCAGCATAACTCCTATCTTATCCATATTATCTACATTCTCTAGCGCGATAGCTAGGTCCTATATTACCTTACCTATTACCTTAAACCACTCCGTGACCTTGTCGTATATATAAATCTTATAGCGTCTCCAGTCTATTAACCTAACTCGTTTCGCTTTGAGTTCAGGGTGGCGTTTCCCAAAGGCTTAAGCCCAGTTCTTGCCAGGCAGCTTGCTTAGTCTACTCGTAGGAGATCGTCGTTAAACTATACTCAAGGCTAGCGTTAGTATATACTTGATGCGGACTAGTTGCCCGAAACTAGACATTAGCAACAGGAACGCGATTGGAGCTTTCTCCTCTTCTACGCTAAGGTATAGCTGGCGTTGAGCCACTTCTTTCCTTAAGGGCCGCCCCTTGTATCAATTGTATGGCATGGTGAGGGTGACTCTACTAGAATCGGCTCGGGCAGCCCACGTTCTGTTATTATTTGGTGGAAGCTCTGCAAGTGCTTTGCTAGCTGGGTCTATCTTCTGTAACCGTGATGGCAATACAAGGCACGACGAGCAACTTCTGGTGGTACTGCACCCTCACGCTTCTATGTTAAAATAGCTCAATGTCTATAGATAGTTCGAGAAGGGCACCATGCTTGCTCGCAAATTTCGCAGTCTTTGCTAGCTAGGGCTGTAATAGCGGCGCTATAGGTGCTAAACCGACACGGTGAGATGCGCGATGGTCTGTAGAGGCCGTTGTGGCCATTGGCGGGTGTATTTCCAGTCCTTCGTGACGATAATTCTAAAAGTTGATTTCTCGCTGTTTGGCGTGTTTTTGCTCACATAGTTAGTTTACTGCCATTGGCTAAGCGAGCGAGCAAAGTAACTGGCGCTTTAGCGCTATCTATACCCGTAACGTAGGCGCCTCGTAAATTATAAGCGGGTGAGTTGTTCCCTCCAAACTGTCTGCAAGGCTGCCGATCGTTGATCAATTTTGTCCGCATCTATTTGTCCACATGATCTCGCTAGAAATGGAGGGGATTGGGGAGCGGTTAAGCGCCAAGCTGAGGAGGGGATTGATTTCTTCTTGTGTTGCATAGGCTGCACAAGCATCAACTCCCCTAAGGAAAAGGCGCGAGTTCTATGCTATACAATGCTGAGCCTCCCAATACGGCAAACTCTTTCCGTCCGAGCCTGCCGCCAAACGAGGAATTACATCCTCATTAATGTCCGCAGGCGAAGCGAACCCCACCCCCGAACCCCACCGTTCACTAAGACTTTCTCAGACTGGACAAGGGACGAAGCCGATGAGAAAGGGAAAAAGCGTTTGTTTATCTGCTGCGATGGGACTTGGAAGAGCGCGTCCGGCACTATTACGCCGCCTACCAATGTCGCAAGGCTCGCGCGCTCCGTCGATCGCCACGGTTGGGACAAAAAACCAGCTGTTCCCCAGATAACATACTACACAGGCGGTGTCGGCACACAGTCTGTTCTTCCAATCCCGGTCGACTACTGGTACTCGGGTGCTACAGGTGAAGGTTGGAATCCCTCATAGTTTTAATCCGTTCTAGGTGAGAAAACGATCAGTATGACTAACGGCAATGACCAGGCCTTGAAATGACCATTCTAAACGCGTATTGCTTTCTCTGCAACAACTATAACTTCTGTGCCGATAATGACGAAATCATGCTCGTGGGATTTTCTCGCGGCGCCTTCGCCGTCCGCTGCCTTGCCTTGTTGATCTCGGAAATCGGTCTGATCAGACGCAGACACTTGTCCTTACTTCCTAACGTCTTCGAGAGCTGGTGGCGAGGAAAGGGTAAGATTGACCCCAAATACCGCGACGCGGAGATTTCTCGCGCGGTGCGTATTAAGGTGTTGGCCGAGTGGGACACGGTTAGTGCTCTCTGGAGTCGTAAGTTTGACTTCGTCAAAGGCGAAGTGCCGAGTGTTGTCGATAACGCATTCATGGCTATTGCACTTGACGAGGAGAGATGGAGCTTTAAGCCGATACCATGGACGAAAAGGGGGCAGCCTGTGAAGAATTGGGAAAGAAAACCGGAGGACAACCACAAACAACGAGTCGAACAGCGACTCTTCACTGGAAGCCATTCGGACATTGGGGGTGGCGACAACGATGCCGGCCTCTCCACTATTTCTCTTCTGTGGATGGTATCCCAGATCCAAAGTGTCAGCGATGCAGCATTTGACCGAGGAGCACTCCTCCAGGTAATCCTACCATTGTCATCTATGCCATGGCTGAGTTGGATCCTGGGGAAAGATCCGTCGGACACTATCAAGTATAAAAGTATCTTGCTGTCTGGCGGTAAGACTCTTTGAACACTTAAAAGGGACACATGTTACGCCTGCTAACCCTAGCTAGGCTATTTGAATAGCCCACCCTGGTGGTGGGCAGTCCCGCGCTACCTTACACTCAATGCGATGAGTGGCAAGCGCCACCATCTCTTCGACGAAGAGGCACAACGGGGAAACGAACTCAAGGACACACTGAAGGTACACTTCTCGGTTCCGCTTCTGGGGGAAGGAATCGCGAAGGGAGATGTGAAATTCGATTCCAAGTCTAAAGAGGTCCAACTATGGAAAGACGTAAAGCTCAGCTGGCAAGACCCAGAGGGCAAAGAAGTGAACCTATGGAAAACTTGGCGTGATATGGCTAAGGACTGGCATCCTGACCCCAACAGCAAAGATGACGATATGCAGGACTGGGGAAATATCATGAAAAAAATCAATATGCAGGATGTCCGTAGGACAGATGAAAGGCAAATCATCGCTCATTTGTTCCAAGAAATGAGCAAAAAGTCCAATCATCTTCATAGTCTATTTAGCGACCTCCCCAGAAACTAGCAGCAGAATGAAAGGAACTAGAGACACCGGAGTAGAAATTGTGTACTAGGAGTAAGCTGCATCCTATAGTTACAATAAATCATTTTGGTTGATTTTTGGGGGGATTTATTCTTTGAACGACTACTAAGGCACTCCAGTCGTTAGATTCTAGCAAGTCACACTCTTCATATGAAGCGGAAACCAACAGAAGTTTACACGGGCTTTGGTCTGGCCCATAGAATTTCTATCGGAAAACTGGCACAAGGTACATTCCTAATCCAGTGCTCCATCCATGCATACATGCACTCTGATAGGGGAGATCTAGACGCGCTTTTCTCTTAGCCTAGATATATGCTTTTGTCACATGTGCAATAAGTGGATATGAAATCTAAATAAATAGTGTCCTTCAAAGTCGGACAAAACAGTACAAGAATAAGGATAAGCAATTTGGGTAACGTAATAGTATTCTCATCATCCATGCGTTTTACCAATCTGAGATGTCTCAGCTGGGTTTTCTCCGAGATTGCCTATCTCTTCTCTGAGATCCCCCTTCTTTTCTTCCCTGAGATCCCCCTTCTTTTCTTCCCTGAGATCCCCCTTCTTTTCTTCCCTGAGATTCCCCTTCTTTTACTCCATGAGATTCCCCTCCTGGTCCTCTCCGAGATTTTTTCCTATTCCCCTCAGGCTCGGAACTGTCGGTACGCGCATAGGTGTTTGACCTCGTCACTTCTTTCTGTTCAGACGTGGTAGGACTAGCGTTATTGTTGTTTCCTTTTTGACCACTTCCTCTCGTAGATCTATTCCTCCTGCTGCTAGACGCTCCATCGTCGGATTCGTTCGGAGCGGGTTGTGATTTCCCCGCTGTTTGACTCTGGTCAACAACGTTGTTATTGGCCAAGAGGATTCTCCATTTCTCTAAACTAATGCCGAGAGGAGATGTCGAACCTGTTTTTCTAGTTGTTTGTTCTAAAGAGGCTTGTGTCCCTGGGGTAGCTGGATTGTTGGTGGCGGCACCCTCTATTTCGTTTCGTATTGATGATTGAGGGCCTTGGGTGTTCATTTTTGATCCGTTTGGAGCGGGGTTTGATCTCCCCGCTCTTTGACTCTGTTCAATACCGTGGTTATTGACCGAGAAGGGTTTCCGACCCCCTGAACTAACGCCGGGCGGAGATATCGAATCTCTATTGCCTTCTTTCCGAGGTGTTTGTCGTAAAGCGTCTTGTATCCCCTGGGTAGTTGAATCCTTTGTGGCGGCACGCTCTATTCTGTTTCGTGTTGATGCTAGAGGGACTCGGGGCATCGGTTTTGGTCCGCCCTGGAGCATACAAGCTTTAGCATGGCACATAGCGCGGTGCAGCGGCGATAAGGCATGTTCTGCTACTCACGAACGATTGGATCGCCTTAGAGACTCGACGTGTTGCCATTTCAAAGGGTACAAAAGGTGATATGATGGTGGTTACTAATTAAGAAGAAGGAGAAGAAGAACAAAGAAAGAAAGAATAGATGAGAGGCACGGCGAGCTTTTGTATGATAAGGTTACTCCGCCACTCTGGACGCAGAGGCGCAGCATGCAGCTTATTAGCTGCATACGATGTTGTTGGTTCGCAACCACTCAGTCCAAGAAGGTGCGGTATTGGGACTAGCATAGTTTACATCAATCAATCTAGCGTTAGTTCGTTACGATAATTAACTACTAGATTACGGAAAATTGCTAAAGCTAGTATGTGTGGATGCAATTACCCCCTACCAACGCGGATAAATCTAGATATTACTCTTACTCTTTAGTATTAGCTCTAGATCTTAGAGCTAACTATGTATAACTATGTTTTGAATAATATCTTGAAACCTCTAAATTGTAGAAATTAAGCCTTGATTATGTTTTTGCAGAGGATGAAACTGCTGTGATAGGAATAGTTACGTCCCTTAAAAAAAGATTGATAGTGAGAAGCACGGATGTATATTTCGCATCGCATTGTATGATTCTCGAGGAACTATTTTAGGGAAAGACATTTATTTAAACAAAAGAAAAACGCTTTATCGTTGATGAACTGAGCAGTTGTGAAGTAGATATGTTCCTGCGTGGTGGGATTTCCTGTTGACAGGGAGTGATGTTAATCACGACTTGAGACTGCAAGTTCTAAATTCTTTGAACTATCCTAGCTACAGCAGGCGTGATCGAGATGTTTATTTATACATCTTTTTTCGCCATCGCCGGAGTCCTCTCACACACACAAGGCGGCATATCGGGAACGCAACCAGCTCCAACGAACAGCCCACTTACGGCACTACCCTCTGCGGGTCCCTAGGGAACAAACTGCACATCCTAATATTTGGCAGGCCGAGCCAAAACTGGACAATGCGCTCGAGGCCAAAGCCACCACCGGCATGAGGCGGGCAGCCGTACTTGAAGCACTCGACGTAATCCTTTGTTCCGGGGCCAGCAGGATCAATCGGGGGGTCGTGCTTACGCATCTGCTCAGCAAGCAGAGTAGACGAGTGGATACGCTGGGCGCCGGAGCAGATTTCCTGGCCGCGCATGAACATGTCGTAGGAGTTTGAGAGGGCGGGGTCCGCGGGCGACGGCATCGTGTATGCGGGGCGGATGGCAAGAGGGAACTGGTCGAGTGTGTAAAAGTCGGTGCCGTATTTTTCTAGGACGAGACGGCCGAGGTGTTTTTCCTGAGGGGTTCTGGGGTAGAGCGTTAGATGAATATGAAAAGAGGGAACAAGACAACTTACGTCAGGTCATCGTAGTCGCCGAGCTCCTCGCCAGCTTCGCGCAGCATCTTGATACCCTCCTGGAAGGGAATTCTGGGGACTTTGCCGGATTCAGGTAGCTTGAAGGGCTCGACGTGGTAGACACTTCGGACAAGCTCAGTTTCCTTGCTGTAGCGCGCGTTGAGCTCCTTGAAAATGAAGAGCATGAGATCTTCTAGCACGCTCATGACCTCGTGGTAGTTCTCTTGGAACTCCATCTCAAGATCCAGGCCGGTGAACTCAGTCAGGTGACGGGCGGTGTTGGAGTTCTCGGCACGGAATACTGGGCCAATTTCCATGACCTTTTGGAAGCGCGATGCGATCAGCATCTGCTTGTAGAATTGGGGTGACTGAGCGAGGTAGGCAGGACGACCGAAGTACTTGAGCTCAAACACATTGGCACCTCCCTCGGAAGCAGCTCCGCTATACAATGTTAGCGCATGTAGGATGCAAATATCAGTATCACGTACAGAATCTTTGGTGTGTGAACCAGCGTGAAGCCCTTCTTCGACAGAAACTCCTGGAACAAGGCGCAGACGCCGCTCTTGATGACGAAAATAGATTGGTTGATCTTGGCCCTGAGATCAAGCGTTCGGTTGTTCAACCTTGTGTTCAGACTGACAAGCGGGCGCTCGTCGCCCTCTGCTTCTTTTTCGCCCTCCTCTGCTGCCGTCTCGCTGGGCATGGGTCGCTCGGCATCAGACACCTGCAGTGGTAGCGGGATCTCGGCGGTGGCCTCGACAAACAGCTTCTGAACGTGAATCTCAAAGTCGGAAATGGTCGCACTCTTGATGGGCTCCTTCACGCGCTTGACCAGACCTGTTACGACAAGGGTGCTCTCAGTGCTGACATTACCACAGAACTTGACCATCTGCTTGCTGAGCTTGTCGCTGGCCGCAACAACAGCCTGTACGGTGTTGAGGCTTTGGCGCAGGTTCAGGAAAGCAAGTTTGGCCGATTGAACTCTGGCATTCTCCACCCAGCATCGGAATGTGATCTCTTTGTCCTCATTGTTGGCAATTTCAGTGAGGTCGGTGCGTGGGGTTCCGGTAGGCTTGTAGTCTTTGGACCCGATGAGGGGGAGCTCGCCATATGAGCCAGCAGAGACGTCAGCAGCGTCATCGGCTTCCTTCTTGGTGCGCTCAGCGAGTTCACGAGCCTTGGCGGCAGCCTTCTTCTCTGCCTGCGTAGTGTTAGTGAATGCACCATATGAAACGGAGACAATGCTGACCTTTTCCTTCTCCTTCTGCGCCTTCTTGAGCGCGTTCTTGGATGGCGCTTCGCCGCCGGCTGGTGGTGCGTCACTCATTGCGGTTGTGTCGAATAGTCTGGTCTAGAGGCCGCGTTCAAAAGGTTGCGTGATGTCGAATTGTGAGTCGGAATTCAATAGTGGGGCGTACATGACTGATTCGAAGCCCCGCCATCCCCGCGGCGTCATAGGTGCTCAAGCCACGCCCTGTGGCTCACATACCAACGGATCACTTCACTCGCACCATGTCAAGAAGAAAAAAGTAACAATCATGCATGTACCATTGCATACCGTATTACTAATTATGTGCCTGGGTATAATGAAGATGATGGGTGTTTAATGAGCCCCGCTGCACACGCCATGAATGATAGAACCCGTTTGTTTCCTCGGTCCATGCTGTGTTGGAAAAAATATAACCCGAGCACCAAATATGATGATAATGCCGAAATCAATTAACCATGAATAGATGACCGGCTCGATGCTGTAGCACTTCCGTCCCAAAGTTTTACTGTTTTGACAGTCGCATTCTTTGGCTCATGACATGAGAAAATGTTAACATGAGTGTCGTGTGCCGCAGCTGCAGCAATCATAAGACGATGGGGATGGAATGCCGTGACTGTGATTGGAGAAGATCGGTCGCGAAGGAAGCCAGAGTAGGGCTCGAGATGAGATACAGGCTGGCCGTTGTTGATGTTGAAGATTTTGACCCGATGTCGTTGTGTGCCACTGGGATCGTCAGTACGCTGAATTGCCACAGAGAAGGTACGACACTTACGTAGCAAACACTGGGGCATGCTCATGGACACTGAGTGTCCTCAGAGTGTCAGATGTTGCTTGAATAGTCTTCACACTCTTGTCCCAGCGAATGTCCCATAGTTTCACCTCACCACCGCGACAGCCACTCACAAGCTCGCGCTGTCCTCCACGCTGCAGATGCACATTGGTGATCCACTGCTTGTGTTCTTTCCAAACCTTGACCATAGCAGTGGCAGGCTTTTGGCGCTGATCATACACACGGATGGCACCGTCGCCAAAGCCAGCGACAAACACATCGCCCTCTACTTGATCTGAAGTCAAGGATGTGATGCAGGAACCGGATCGTGCTGGGAGGTCCTGCACAAGTCAGTCATGATGGCGCTGATTTATCAAGAGATACAACTTACATTCGTGCACACCTCAGTTCCGGCATTCCACACTCGAATGACTTTGACGTCGCCAGCGACCAGAATCAAGCCTCTGCCTTGCTGCCAATCAAAGACGAGTCCAGCGTTCTTGTTGCTCGAGACAAGATCTGTCAGGGCGCGGAAACCAGTCACCAATTCAGTCTCTCCTTTGCGATCGTAG
This sequence comes from Curvularia papendorfii, assembly GCA_000817285.1. NCBI lineage: Eukaryota > Fungi > Ascomycota > Dothideomycetes > Pleosporales > Pleosporaceae > Curvularia > Curvularia papendorfii. The sequence goes on along the minus strand of JXCC01000053.1, from coordinate 42,684 downwards.
TTTCGGAATATCTTTATGACACCATCCGAAGACCCAGTCATCAACAATGCCTGATCGTCTTCGTTGATGAACCGTACATCTGTTATCCTCGACTCAGGCGGGTTGCCATTGGAGAAGCTGTTGATACGGTTGACTGATTTTGAGTAGTCAAAAATGTTGACTGTGTCTCGCGTGTCAGTTACAACCAGGTGATCTTCAAACTGATGGAAAAACATCTTGGCAGGCTGGCTGAGGTTGTCAACATAGCCACGAGGCACATCCCAGCGATTGGAAATGGCAATATCCTTGAGCGGCTGAGTCTCTGCAATGATCTTATCATTGCGGTTCCTACGCCACAGTCTGCCATTATAGTCTGTGCTTCCCGGCTCGTCGGCCTCGGTTGGCTTCATTTGGGGCTCCCTGAAGTACTCCACAGACCACTCAAAGAATACACTCTTGAGTGGTATCTCTGGCTTCTCAGACAAGTCGCGGTTCTTGAAACCCCGAGATGTGGGTTGCTCGTCAACATGATATTTTTCTGGTGTTTGAGGGCGCGATGCAGCAGGCATCGGGGCACCCTCTGTACCAGTCCTGCCCAAAGTGCTCTGCCTGGAGTTTGCTGTATCGTGGCCAGCCCAGAGGTTTTTCAGGGAGGCGCCTACGCTGGTAGATTTCCTAATGCCTCCAAAAAGAGACAAGTATGAAGAGTCTTTTGTGGGCGTTGGGGGATGTGTGGCTTTTAGAGGCGCTGGGCCTTCCTCTGCTACACGACGAGTTGGCCGAGGCGCTTGCACGTGCTGGAGGGTCTCATCCAGCTGCGGCTGCACAAACTTGGCGAGTGACGACTCCATCAACGCCACCAAAACATGATCGACAACAATTCCAGCATCTCGTGCAATTTCCGGGTAGGGATCCACTGACATGACCAAGAGCTCTTTCCAGATGGCTGCGTAGATGGTGTTTTGCGAGCACGATGATGATTCAGAGAGACTGCCCGCTGCCCCTGTCCGGCTCTTCATGTACAGTGTGTCGCCAGTCCTGTCGTCCGACTGCTTTCCATTGGGTTCGTTGCTCTCTTCTGAGAACTGTTCGAATGCAGCAACGATGAAGCGACTCTTGTAGCGCGCGACAAATGTCGAGAAGAAGATGAGCAATTCCTTGCGCACCATACTGTTGCCGTCTGTGGTCATGACGAGGATCATGGAAGCGATTGATTCTTCAATGTTCGCCACCTGGGGTGTCACATCGCGGATGCCCAGGAACGATGCCAAAGCGTGTAGCATAGCAGCTCGAACTTCAGCAACGGGATCTACGACAAGCTCACATAGCCTTTCATGTGCCATGCATCGAATGCCGACCCACTTTGCTTCTTCGTAGTTTACCCAGAGCTTACTCAGGCAGAGACACGACCACTGTCGCAGCAGGGGGTTCTGCATATCTTTAAGATGATCCAAACAACTCTCTACCAGTTCTGTGTTGAGCGAGGCGCGTTGTCCCTGATTGTAGTCTTTGCAAAACATGGAGATGATGAAGGCGCACATAGCGCGATGTTCGCTGGCGTTTTGGATTGGGATGCCTGCTTGCAATTAGCGTGTGGATAGTGTTGGGCGAGTTTTCGCGACGTACCAGAGTTTGGATTGAATATGCTGATGAAATACTGGTAGCCATTGTCTTTCAGAAGATCGGCCTGGCAAGATTGGTCCACTGCGAGAATTCGCGCCCAGATGAAGACCATGACTGGCTTAAGCTCATTTGCCTGTGACTGGAGGAGTTTTAGCACATACGGGAAGATACCGATGCTGAGCGCCAGATTCACAGCCCAGGGGCCATGGTCTAGGAAGCTCGAGAGCAGGATTAGTGCACGTAGTCGGTGGACCTGGCTCAGCAGGACTTGCAGCACTATAGGAAGCTGTTCTGGTACTTTTTGCTCGACTGCGCCCTGGGTCAGATAGACCTCAAAGGCAGTCAGCTGCTCTGAAAAGAAGTCAGAGTGCTTGTAGTTGTACTCGCGCTCGCCACGAGCTTCAGCCTGGAGGGCAGGCAGCTGGGCCAAAATGAGTTCAACGGCAAGATCCCAGCTGCGCCAGAGTGGGTGGTCATGTGTTTGAGGGATCTCAGGATGCGACACGGGATGGCAGTGGTAGGCACGCATGACACGCTGTGCGAGGAGATAGTTACGGAAGAGGGCTGCAACCATCAAGTCTTGGCGGAACAGTTTCTTGAACAAAGGCTTGGAAAGCGAGTTCCAGGCAATGGTGTCAGTAATGGCTGTGAAGATCCAATTCAGCTCGCCAATGGGCGTTCTACGCTCAGAGACCTTGCCGGAATGTTGTGAGCGTCTCGGAGGCTGACTTTGGTTGGAAGAGGGTTTTGAAGGATGAAGAAGCGCACAGCCATGGTGATGGGGTCAGTCAAACAGGAAGTAAAGACATCAGCAGGCAGTTCTGGGTTGGTAGGAAGAGACTCTTTCTCGCGGCATGCTGCCAGATGAATGCAATCGCCAAAGTCGACGTGCTCGACACTGGGGTCCCGGCGGCGGGCTTCTTCAAACTCAGCCTGGTGCTTCTCGGCGAAGCGATTGAAGTTGCTGATGATGAGACCGGCGTCTGAGCAGTCATACACGAAGAGACTAGGGGCGCCGATCCAGGACTGCAGGTCGTAGAGCGACAGGGGAATGTACTGCGTGTAGTTTCTGTTAAAAACCCATATTTCACCAGACGACGTGGGCTTGGGCACGCCGTGGCCGTTGTAGTGGAACAGGACACGCTCGTTGCGGGCATTGCGCCTCAGCGTCGACGTGTACTTTCTCGTCTCGTCTGTGGTGGGATCTAGCAGAAGCTTGTAACGCGTGCGCATACTAAGCTGCTCGTACTGCGTTTGCAGGGCCTTGCCAATCTGATTCATGGGTGTGTGGCCCGGCGTCTGGGAGGTGACGGTGGGGTCGATCCAGCACTCCTCCTTTGCGCAGGGATTTGTTTTGATGACGTCCGGGGGGTCTACGCCAATGTTGAGGCAGAGGGCGAGCACGGCGGAGACGGTCTTGAGGCGGTCTCGCATGCGCCATTCCTGCACGGGGAACGCGCCGTCGTCGTGCTTGGGGTGTCCGCCCGTCTCGTGCTTCTTGTCGGTGTAGTACATGAAGAAGTTGGACGTGAGCAGGTTGCTGTACTCCTCCGAGTTGAGTTGGTCGTGCCAGCCGTGGCGGATCTTGAAGTGGCCGTCGACGCTCTCCTCGTCAGCGTTGTCTGGTGAGCGGGTGGCGTGGCGGGGCCCAAAGTCGCTCTTCGCACGCGCAAAGCTGGGGCGGGCAGGCTGGTGGCCAGAGGAGGCCGGGCGGGCGGGCGGGGCATGGTCGTCAGCATCTGAAGGCGGCGAGGGATTCGCAGGCACGGCGGTATTGGGACGCAGAGCGTCGGCAGCAGGCTCTGGGCGCAGCAGCGGCTGATGGTGATTAGCAGAGCCATTCATGGCTGCGGTCGCGGTCGCAGGGGCGTGCGAGGCAAGTGGGTTGGGATGGGCGTGGCCGGTGGTGGGCATGTGTGAGGCAGTCGGCATCATGAGCTACGGCGAGCAGTGACGGCGGCGGCGGCGCCCATCTTCTTGTGCGCGCAGAGGGGGCGCAGCGGCGGTGAAGAGGATGGGGCGGCAGCAGTGCTGGGCAGCACTCGAGCAGGGGAAGACGGCGAGAGTGAATCGGGGCGACGGTCAAGATGGAATGTCGTGATAATTGCGCGTTGACGTTGACGACGGGCAGCTCGAGGTTGCCGCGCTAGGCCCAAACCGGCACGCGGTCAAGCTCTTGGTGTATACCACGCATGCAGAGGGCCAGCTCACAGCCAGACACGCTCTACTATTGTGAATCCTGTGCAATGGACCTTGTCGCGCTCGGCACGTCTGCATGTGCCTCGTGGCTGTCGGCGATCAGCAATGCGCCGGCCAGCGGTGCAGGACAGCGTGAATGCGCCTATTTGGGCACACCGAGACACAGGCACGCAGGCACACGACACGCGCCCCGAGGCGACGGCGGCGCCACAGACGCAGCAGCTGGCAGCTGGGCGTTGGCGGCCAGCAGCGCGGCAACCAGGCCGCGCACCTGAGGGCTGCGAGAGCGGGCAGCGCAGCCAATGGCGCCGCGCAGGCGGAGAGCACCCCCTAGGCGCGGTGATCGTCGCGGACACCTCTCAGGGGCGCGGTGCGCAGGGCGGCCACGGCAGGGCGTTGGGGGGCGCCCAGGGAGACGAGAGGCTGCTGCGCCGTGTAGCCAGCTCCCGACCGTTGCCCGTCTTCCTGTCCTGTCCAGTCGTGTCCAAATCAGATCGGATCAAATCAAATCAAATCAAACGCCAGTCCCCTGCCCGCCAAAAACATCGCCGGCTCCTCTTCCCTCCTCTGCATCTGCGTCTGCACCACCGCCTCCCCGTCCCGGCACCACGACATGCGCGCGTCTCCCGCCCGTCTCGCCCTCTAGACGCCTCGCCATACCCTCCCCGTCTGCCACCGCTCCCGAATGCCTGCGCGATAGGCCCCGGGCTGCCATTGCAACTCCGCTCTCGCAGCACCCCCCGACGCCATGTCCTTTCTCTTCGGCAAGAAGAGCAAGCACCAGCAGCAGCAGCAACCCAGCACCGCCCTCCCCCCAGCCACCAGGAACATCACCTCGTCCCACGGCCCCGACCAGCAGCCCCCAGCCCTCAATGGAGCCCCCTCGCGCGACGCCGACAAGACTCGCGCCGCCCCCCAGGGCCCGGCGTCGACGCCGAGCGGCAGCGTCAACAACTCGCTGAGCTCTCTCCAGGCCGCCAATGCCTCGACGCCCGAGCAAAAGGCGCTGCGTGACAAGACGGACCCAAATGCCCAGGTACGCTTGCGGCGCTCCTTCTGCATCGGGTGCCCATGTGCTGACTGCTACAGAACCCATCCACCAGACTCGCCAGCAATGCCTCGGAATCGCCCTACCCGTGGTCCTCGCGCCGCCTCAACTTCACCGCAGGCAATCCCTTCCCCCGATACGGCGCAGCCATCAACTCGACAGCCTCCAAAGATGGCACCGTCTACCTCATGGGAGGTCTGGTCGGCGGCGCGACAGTCAAGGGCGACCTGTGGCTGACCGAAATGGGCAATGGCAGCATGACATGCTACCCCATCTCCACCACGGGCGACGGCCCTGGGCCGCGTGTCGGCCATGCCAGCTTGCTGGTCGGCAACGCCTTCATCGTGTTTGGTGGAGACACCAAGCTGGCCGACAACGACGACCTCGACGACACCCTCTATCTCCTCAACACCTGTTTGTGTTCCCCCACAGCCATGATGCATTCATCAACTAACATGCTCCAGCAACCAAGCACTGGTCGCGCGCGCTGCCCCAAGGCCCACGCCCTACTGGCCGCTACGGACACACATTGAACATCCTCGGCTCCAAGATCTACATATTCGGAGGCCAGGTCGAGGGCTTCTTCTTCAATGACCTAGTCGCATTTGACCTCAACTCGCTGCAGTCCTCTGCGAGTCGCTGGGAAGTGCTGCTGCCAAACACCAAGGAGCAGCCGTCCGCCCAGGGCCTATCGCCTCAGGCTCGCACCAACCACTCCATGGTCACGTGGAACGACCAGCTCTACCTGTACGTATTGCGCTTGTTGAGCGCACACATTGTCTTTTGCTAACTCAGACCAGCTTCGGCGGCACAGACGGCATTACCTGGTTCAACGATGTCTGGACATACAACCCACGCTCCAATTCATGGACCGAGCTCGATTGCATTGGATACATCCCTGTTGCCCGCGAAGGCCACTCTGCCGCCCTTGTCAACGATACAATGTACATCTTTGGTGGGCGCACCCAAGAAGGCATTGACCTTGGCGACCTGGCTGCCTTCCGCATCTCGTCTCGCCGCTGGTACATGTTCCAAAACATGGGGCATTCCCCCTCGGCTCGATCTGGACACAGTATGACTGCCTTTGGAAAGCACATTGTCGTGCTCGCTGGTGAGCCTAGTTCGTCCGTCAGCGACAAGAACGAGCTCAGTCTCAGCTACATTCTGGACACATCCAAGATCAGATACCCGCCCAATGAGAGCGCACCCCCTCCACCACAGCAGCAGCAGCCACCGCAAAACACTCAACGCAAGATGAGCGGCGGTGAAAAAAGCAACATGGCCCCTAAAGCCGGCTCACCTCCTGTGCGCGAGAGCGCATTGACTGCCGCCCAACTTTCCACTTCCCCGGACAACTCGACCAACGGAACCATGTCCGCGGGGTCACGACTTCCGCGTGCAGCAGGCCAGCAGCCAGGTCCACCACCGCTTCAGCAACCGCCGCAGCCACGGGACAACGGTGCCAAATCTAGGAGCAGGACCCCTACCAAGAACGAGCGTGGATATGGCCCTCCTCTGGATACAAATGCCGCATCCGCGGTGAACAGAGAAAATGTATCACAAGCAACTCGGGATAGTCCTCTCGCCAGTGATGCGGAGCGCAAATCTTCAGATACCGCTGGTGGCCGGCGAACGCCCAAGCAGTCGATGGAGACGGCACGATCCGCCAGTACAGTTTCGCGAAACACATCCAGGTCGCACCACCCGCAGGCTTCTATGGAGAGTATAGAGCAAGCAACCAGACAATCATCAGAGTCTCAACAACGCGGTCCCGTGAAGGAGGTCCAGCATCTGCGCAATGATAGTGCCAAGAACGCATCACCGATAACGGACCCGCGCAACAACGAGCTGATCCGAGAACTTGAGCATCTCAAGAGTCGCAATGCATGGTACGCCTCGGAACTCGCCTTGGCTCGTAGGGCTGGCTACAATGCCGGTACTTCGACGAGCCCCGTCTTTGATGAACGATCCGCCGACGCATTCCGGGATGAGGACAAGCCACTACTGGAAGCGCTTCTAAAAATGAAGACCGAGCTCGAACGTGTGCAGGCTTCGATTAAGACCCAGGGCGAGGATGCAGCAAGGAGGATCGCTGAAGTAGAAAGACAGCGCGACGCAGCCGTCAGCGAGGCCATCTACGCCAAGACCAAATTGGCTGCTCACGGAGGAAGTAGTCAGAACGGAACACCGCAGCCCGATGGACCCGAAATGTCAATACGCCAGATGCTGATCGTCTCCAAGACGCCAATCGCCGATTGGCTGCCTCTATAGCTGCCCAGGCTGAACTGACTACCAGGGTCGAGCAGCTGACGCGCCAGATAGAGGCTGAAAGCAAGGCCAGACAGTTGGCGGAAGAGACGGTAGAGGCAGCGCAGAAACGCGTAAATGAGCTGGATTCCACGCGACAGAAGGCCACTGCTGAATCCGAGCGCCTGCGCGCCGAGCTTCACGAAGCAGAGCGGATAGCAAGAGAAGTTTCTACGAGTGCTGCAGAAGCAGAGTCGTCGGCTAAGCTTCTAGCCGTTGACAAGGAAGAGCTGACCACCCGATTCACCAAGGCCTCCGAAGAGTCAAAGGCCCAAACCGCCATTATCCAATCCCTGCGCGATGCCATTGTCGCATCCACAGAAAAGACGACATTACTGGAAAAGAAGCTCAATGAAGAGCGACAGCAGAGCGAAACACTTCGACAGAAGCTTAGTCAGTTACGCGGCGATTACGAGGCGCGCGTGACCGAGCTCGAGACCATGTCGCAGAAGCTTCACGATGCAGAGGAGCTAGCTGAGAGCCATGCTGAGGAGGCACGTGTGCATCGCGCTACTGTTTTCTCGGGCCTGCAGAGCATCACGGAGCGATCTGAACAGGACGGTGCGAATGCTGACGAGCGTGTCAATGTGCTGAAACAGCAGCTCGAGACGGCAACTTCAATGGCTCGCAAGAACCAGACGGCAGCTGACCAGGCTTCAGAGAAGCTCCGCCGTGCAGAGGAACGCATCGCTGGTCTGGAGGCCTATCAAGAACAGTCCAGCCGCGAAGGACTCACCATCCGCAAACAACTCCAACAAGCCATGCGCGATGTCCAGCTTTCAGAAGCCGAGAAGATCGAACTCCACCAGCAGCACGAGCGCCTGCGCCTTGAGAGCAACGCATTTGAAGTCCAGCTCAAGACACTCCGCAACCTTCTCGAAGAAAGAGGCGTCAACCCCGTAGACGCCCGCCGCTCAAAGGTTCTGGACAGCCCCAACTCTAGGTTTGGCACGCCCGAGTTGAACCGAGTGCGAGAACTTGAACAGCAGGTCGATGCCATGAACAAGGCTCACGAAGAGCTACGTATTGTGTTCGAGGAGCGTGAGCATGAGGTCAGCAAGGAGTGGGAGGAGAAGCTGCAAGCACTCCACAACGACCACCAGGCTGCTGTCAAGTACCTCCGAGGCACAGAGAAGATGCTCACCAAGATGAAGCAGGAGCTTGATCGCTACAAGAGCACCAACCAGAAACTTGAAGAAGAGCTGGCTCAAAAGAAGCAGGAAGCACGTAGTCCTAGTCGAGCGGATACGGCTGCGTGGGAAGCAGAACGCACCACGCTTCGTTCTGAACTATCCAAGACGCAAGAGGAGATGGGTGCTACTGTCGCCCGCTTCGAGACGCAGCTTTCTCAGCTGCAGTCTGATCTGGCTTCCGCCCGCGCTGAGGCTGAGACGGCGGCCAATGCCACAAAGCAAGCCGAGGGCCAGGCGTCCCAGGCCCAAGCCGACCTCGAAACGCTCCGTCGTCAGCATGCGCAGGTGGAGGAGCGTGCACGGGAAGCCGAAAGCCGAGTGCAGATGTTCTTGGATCAGTTTGAGTCATCGGTCGACAACTACCGTCGTCAGTCGCAAGCGCCAGGCGACGGCTCTCGTTCTGAACACGCACGTCACCGTGGACACGACAGTGTCGCTTCAGGCGAGTCGCTGTACAGCCACAACGATGGCTCTAGCACCCCCGAAGCTATCCCCCGTCCAGGTTCTGCTGCCACCCGCAACTCAATGGCTCTCGATAGCCTTGCATCCGAACTCGATGCCCTCCGAAGCCACTGGGAAACAACCAACAAGGCGTATCGGTTGAGTGACCGTTTCGACTTTGAGCGAACGCCTACCAACGACAAGACTACTACTTTGAACGACTCCCTCTCGCAGTGGAGAAACAACGTGGACATGGACGACGATGATGATGACGATTCTCACAGCATTACCAACACCAAGGACACCAAGGACACCAAGCCCCAAAAGTCTACATCACCCGTTACCGCGTCTGCACCACAACCTCATTAATACCTACGAAGGCGCATACAAGGTCTGCACGACGGATTCTTTCTCATTTCCGTCTACTTGCGGAGTTGGAACTACTTTGGACATCCCGTCTGGCGTCAAATTCAACTGCAGTATATTTTATGTTTCTCCGTCACCACACGCTCAATGGGGAGAACCCTTTCTCTGTTTTATACCATTTTGCCTTCTCAAACTTGCAACCTCATGTTTGTCTATTCTTGATGATTGTGTAGCTTTTGTCATTGGAGTGTTTTTATCTTTGGGTTTATTAGGTGTGTACTGGGGTTCTTTTGGGGGCAGGAGCAGCTCAGGAGGCCAGCTCACATTTTGCGTCTTTGATTTTTCTTTTCGGTTAGTATACATATATCATGTACCAACTGCCCTGCTGTTGCGCGCGTTTGTCCATGCCGCAGATGATGACGTTTGTAGACTTCAGTCAGTCGTCAGAGATTCCTAATGTGTATTACGAGCCTTGTGGAAAGTATATGTACCTGTTGTGTTTTGGTAGTCTCACTCCGTAGACAAAGCCTCATGGGCGTAATGTTGCAAGTTTTTTTCTCCATTCTCTTGTGCTCCTCGTGCAATCTCTGTCGTTCATCTCCCAATTATAGGCACGTACTGATTTATTCTACGCTGAACAATACGCTACTACCCGAATCGTACCGGCATCTACTTTCTTCTTTAAACTAGTTTTGTTTATCGTAAAGATTTGAATATTTTCTGCTCTGTCCAGCATAACATGCCAAACGGCCCACTCTTCACTCTCACCTCTATTCAGCAAACAATATGCCTCGTACAATACATTGTCTCAACTACGCTCGTGCCACTTTTCACACTCACTCATCAGTATCCCTGCCTAAGATCCACACGTACAATACCAACGCTCCGTAATTCGCCCCCCACAGTTCACCTCGCTCAGGATGAAAGACAATAAGCTCAGGATACAATTGCTGCTCCGTCCAAGGCGCAATAGGACAAGTAGTATGAGTGAGGAGTGAGGAGTGGGGCAGCCAGAAGGGGAAGGGATAGGTATATATAGGGTGCCTAGGTACTACTTTCTACTCTTCTTTTGTCCTTGCGTCTGCCCACCGTATATACCAAACTTGCTTGAACTGATTTTCTATCTACTTCTTCTCCTTCTTCTTCTACTTCAACGCTGGACGTTGTATCAAGTTTCCAAGAGCACTTCAGACGCTGGTTTCGTCTTTCGAAAGTTTCCTTTCCCTTTTCTTCTCTTCCTCTTTTTTTCTTCACATCTTTCTTGTGCGCAGAGCACCATGGCTGAAGAGGCCAATAATGTTTCGGCCGGGTTGACTTTGCCGTATGACTCCGTTTTTGCAGCACAGCTCGAGGAGGAGCTGAAGCTGTTTTTGGAGGCGCCAGGAGATGGCGGCAACGATGTGGCTGCCAAGAGCAAAGACGACGACATGACGGAAGACAATTACCGTCCAGAGCTAGACGAGAGCCTCGTCCCCCCGGCCAAGGCCAAAGTCCGTAGTGAGCACTACGGCGGGTACACCGGGGAGTTCAAGACGAGCGAGCGCGCGCGGAGACACCGCAAGCGCTCGCGCGTGAATGCCAAGCAGGCCGCTGACACTCAGCGGGTGAAGAAGTTTGGACGTAAGTGTGATCCTTTCCGCATCCCTGGACTACAAAAAGCCAACTCTTGCTCTCCAGGTGCCTTCTGGGTGCGTCGCATCTACGAAGCGATGGTGGACGTTTCGGAGATCACGGATCGCGCGACGTCGATCCACCGCCAGCGCCTCACGATGTCGCGGGTCTTCGACCATTCGATCTGGAAGCGGTGGCCCACCATGTCTTCGACGCCGCACTCAAGGTGCACGAGGACGGCTGGTGCCGGCCCCTCGTCTACCACAAGAATGTGGTGCGTGGCAAGCTCGTCGACAAGGCGGCGGAGTCGCTGGAGCTGCGGCTCTCGCTCATTTGCGAGCTGCTAAGGACCAAGAAGGCCATGGTCGACGATGCTGTCCGCGGTGGCATCACGCTTGCGCTGCTCGTGGATAACCCCACGGCAAGGGGCTCCACCAAGAGCTCCAATGACGCGGGCAACGAGAAGAAGGGCCACCGGCTCAAGGTGGCCAAGGAGCTTGAGACCATGGAGGAGCCAGGCGACGAGGATTTTGAAGAGAGCCTGGAGGCTTGAGCCTCTAGGGGATGGACGGACGGGGTGGTGGTGACGTTGGCGGCAACAGATTGCCTTCGACGATGGATCTTTCCGAGTGGACATGGGACTGGACTGGCGTTTAGAGTTTGTTTTCTTTCTTGCTGTCTTGCTTTCTTGCTCTTTTCAATACCCCTTTCCGCCTCCCTTCCCTTCTCTTTACATCTCCGTCAGGCGGCTGGTCCGCGGGAGGTTTGATTTTTCACGACGACACGACACGATAGATACCCCTCATGTGTGATTAGCATTTTCCCCGTCTGTTCGTATATTCCATTTGGACTTCTGTCGGTTAAGTTTGTGTTTCAATAGAATTTTACTCCCCCCACGCTTTCCACTTGCATCTTTGCATCGTGAACACCATCTTGGCTGCTGGCTTCTTTCTTCTGACTAGCAGCAGCAGCCTCTTCTTCCCTCAACGCCGCTTCTCTCATCGCCCTCCTCTTCTTCTTACTCTGGAACAGCGCCTCTTCATCTTGCATATCTCTCAACACTATCCCACACGTCAGTCTCTCCCCAAACTCATAACACAGCAGAAGTAAAAAAGAGAGTGGGAACTTACCCTTCCCCCAGCCCTCTTCACCCTCCCTCCCCGTCCCCAAAATGCCCTCAACATCCACCTTCTCCCCTCTCTGTACCCTTTCAATCACCTCTCTCAGCACACTTATTTGCGCTTCTGCTCTGCGCACCTCATGTCCCCTCTCTTGCTTCAGCCACAGAATCTGGATCGCCTGGCTGCCGACGAGCAAGCCAAGGATAATATACGGCGTGGCGGGGTTCCAGTCTTTTCTACGGGGTGTGTCCGGGAGGGACTTGAATGGCTTGGGGATCATGGAGGCCCAGAAGGAGGGGCGCAGGATGCGCGGGGTGGAGAGCGAGCGCGTGCAGGTGAGCATGTGTGAGCGCGAGGACTGCAAGAGGAAAGTGCGGTGAGAGACTGGTAGGCGGAGGAGGTGCCGGAGGGGAATTGCAGTCTCCATTGTCGTTGTGTGGGTGGAACTGTGATAAATGTAGGAGTTGAATTGAACGGCGGGTTGAGATGGTAGTCTCTTTGGAATTTCTGATGGATGTAATAGAAAAGGGTTTAGCGTAGATTTTCCCCATGCCGAGGTCCATACCCACCTATGTATATGGTATGCGCGCGCCCCCAGGCCAGGCCGCCTGCTGCTTATGCGCGTTGCAGAACTCGGTCGTTTTCATCGGTTTTCTCACACATTATAAGGTTTATTGTTTGGCCCAAGATGAGTGATTCGAATCAAAAAAAGGCGCGAAAGTTACACGGCGACCTTTCCGATTCGCCATACGATAAAGTCGCGCATTGGGTTGGTTGCTATGTCTCTACCCATACCCATGAAACCTTGCTGACATGTGCCTCCCTTGTGTGCCTTATAACAGTTTGAAATGATGTCGTCACTAGAATACCAAGCATGTCTTCCTTCCATACACCGTTCCAGCAGATTCTAATAGTTGGTTGTCTGGGTGTTTTTAGGGCCACGACGCCATCTTGTGCAAGATTCTCAAACTCGAGTCGGTCACGTACGAGCCTACTAAGGGCAATCCGCACAACTCGCGCACGGTATTTAGCTTCGTGGTGCCGGAAGAGCTGTGCAATCTGAATGGGATGCTGCATGGTGGCGCGGTGGCCATGGTATTTGATATCGTCACGTCATTGACTATTTCCCCATGTGTCCGCGACGGGTTCTGGGATGCAGGGCATGTTTCACGAAATCGGTAGGTTTGGAGTGAACAATGAGATGGAAGGTTTTGCTAATGCATGGGTAGTAAGTACCGACTGCCTCTTGTGCCCGCGAGCCGAGATGGGTTGATATGAAGTCGTGGATTCTTCCAAATCCGGCTACACAGGATGTTGCTAACTGTTGGTGTGGCTAAAGTCAACTGCACGTATTTGAGGCCCGCGCCGATGGGATCCACTATCTTTGTGGAAAGCTGGGTGGTGCATCTGGGTCAGCGCATGGGAGTGACTATGGGAACGATGAAGATGGGCTCCATGGATGGCAAGGTGTGCTATACTTGTGAGCATGGCAAGGCGAGTCTGGGCGGAGCTAATATGTGAGGCGAGGTTTGGGTTGTCGTGTGATCGGATCTAGAGGTGCAACCATGTTCTGTAGATGAGTAGTTCTGTTTAGGTGAATGGGAGATGTCGTGTGAACGTTATGGAGATGCAGTAGGCAGCCAGGGTAAGGCCGGACGGCGGCTAGTGGAACCTGTATGTCATAGGTAGCCGAATGCGACATGCTCCAACGACTGTTCACAACGACAAACTCACACACCCCCTCCCGTACATCTTCCGACTGCGCCAATGGATCTGGGCGACGCAGAAAGCTCTCCGTGGGGCGGTACATGCCAACTCTCTCCCCGCTCGCCACTCCGCGCCAGACTGACATGCCTTGCAGACGTGCCCTCACAATCGAGCCCTGCGCCGGGTGCCTCGAAGCAGCTGGGCCACGATGATGCCCCCGACACAGACTCATCCGCACCTACGAACACGCTCAGCGTCGATGCTGCTCCCTCTTCTGCCTCTGCGCCTCGATCTCCGGCAGGCCGCGGCCCCCGACGGCGACCACATGGTGTTCAGTCGACCAAGCTGGAGGCCGTCGAGGATCCTCTGGGCCCGCTGGGAGCATCTACCCCAGAACTAGGCCCCGAGACGACTGCCCCCAGCGCCTCCCCAGAAAGAGGCGGCTGCTGCGGCATCGCGCGGTGCCCGACCAGCAGTGGCTGCTTCTTCGACGTCCTCGTTGCGCGGCATGATGGACTCGGTCGACCTGGACGATAACGACGACGACCAGCTGCGCGCCTCCCAAGGGGCAAGGATACCACCACCTGTCCAGGCTCCCTCTCACCCCGCGCCTCAGCGCCAGACACAGCCGAGTGTCAGCGTCGAGCAGGCGGCGAAGCCAACCTTTTCCATCTACGTGGGCGATCCCCACAAGGTGGGCGACCTAACCAGCTCCCACACTGAGTACTCCGGTCACGACCAAGACGACCTCCAAGGGCTACCGCAATCCGGAATTCACAGTCTCGCGCCGCTACCGCGACTTCCTCTGGCTGTACAACCAGCTGCACAACAATAACCCTGGTGTCATCATCCCCCCGCCTCCAGAAAAACAGGCCGTTGGCCGTTTCGATGCCGACTTTGTCGAGTCTCGCCGCGCCGCCCTGGAGCGCATGCTCAACAAGTCAGCGGCCCATCCTGTGCTGCAGCATGACAGCGACTTGAAGCTGTTCCTCGAAAGCGAGGCTTTCAACATGGATATTAAGAACAAGGAACGCAAGGACCCTGGCCTGGGCGAGAACAAGGCATGTTTGGCTCCATGCTTGGTAGCAGTACCGGCAAATTCATCGAGCATGACGATGTACGTTTGCTAGTCTATGTTCTCTTCCTTCTATACTGACAGCCGTTGTAGTGGTTCCACGACCGAAGAATCTATCTTGATGCGCTCGAGGCACAGCTCAAGGCTCTTCTCAAGGCAACCGACACTGTTGTGTCCCAGAGAAAAGGCCTGGCTGAAGCTTGTGGTGACTTTTCGGCTTCTCTGCACTCTTTGTCTGCCGTAGAGCTATCGCCTGCCCTATCCGGCCCCTCGACAGCCTGTCCGATATCCAAATTCGCATCCGGGAACTCTATGAACGACAGGCTCAGCAGGACGTTCTCACCATGGGCATTGTCATTGACGAATACATACGTTTGATAGGTTCCGTGAAAACCGCGTTCCAGCAGCGACAGAAAGCTTACCATTCGTGGCATTCTGCCGAGCAAGAGCTGCAGAAGCGAAAGGCGACTCAGGATAAGCTTCTGAGGCAGGGCAGGTCACAGCAGGATCGCCTGAATCAACTCAGCGCAGACGTTGCCGATGCCGAACGCAAGGTGCATCAGGCGAGACTGCTTTTTGATGACATGGGCCGCCTCATGCGCAGCGAGTTGGAACGCTTTGAAAGAGAAAAGGTCGAAGACTTCAAGTCAGGAGTGGAGACGTTCCTCGAAAGTGCTGTAGAAGCGCAAAAGGAGGTACGTTTAACGTTGCCTCAACCTTGACTTTGCTAACAGTTGCGCTAGCTTATCGAAATCTGGGAGACCTTCCTCATGCAACTGGATACCGATGAAGGCGAGGGCTTCTCTCTGCCAGCTGGCGTCGTTGCTACGCCTAACCCCGACCAAACGTCAAACAATGCGTCTGCTGCTCATCAGGAGTCGGAGGAGGCTGAGGAAAATAACCAAGGTATCGCGAGTGCTTGAACCTAAGTAACTGTCCATGCCTATCTCGTCCCCTACAGGCTACGGCTCGAGCTAGTCCGCCACACGCTCGATGCAACAAGCAAAACACCAAATAGACTTTTTGAGCGGCCGGAATGGCATCTGAGTCGTATGCAGCAGGTTCAGCGGTTCCTTAAAAAGATACCCAGTCTGTCTTCACGATTGTTCCTTGGCTGGCGGGAGCTATGATGTTGATAATATAATGAGCGTGTGCTAGCCCTAGCTTTTTGAAATGCTTGTGTATGTTGTGTTATGATAGAGGTTCTAACTATACAGATGGTACGTTTGTCATATGCCTTTTAGCCTTTGCCCCACGTTCATCCCCACCCCCACCAGCACTACATACCAAATACGGACTCCTGTATTCGGTATTCCGAGGCACGATTCCTCAACTCGCTCCACCTATGTAATCATTGGCATCTTGTCAGAATCCTTTTGCTCCCTGAAAAGCCGTAGCATTGCAAAGAGGTGAAGGGGCATGTTCGGACTTTGTGATGCATTTGCCCCGCCTTTCCTTGTTGTCTCATACGTAGCTGTGTATTTCATGCGGGGTCACACATCCACGGTCAAACCGCCGAGTCTACGCGTGCTGATGTTGGCTGCAAATCAAAACAGGCGCCGGCAAAAGTGGTCGAACCGAACAAGCGCGTGTCGCCCGGCTAAATTTGAGGCCTTGGTGTTTTACCTAAATGTTTATAATAGGGCTGTAGGCACCGCTGTAGAGAACTACTAGTGTTTTGCTCTGCCGTGGTGCGCTGAGAAATAGAAATCTCTTTGTTTTTGGGTTCTTTTTGAGAGAAGAGAGAAACAAAGCAATATGCCGTTGGTTAGGAATCCGATCCTGCCGGGGTTCAATGCGGACCCTTCGGTGTTGAGGGTAGGAGATGATGGTACGTATGCCCTATTTTCGTATAATCTGTTGTAATTTTGCTTCCAAAAGAAGAACGACGAGCTGATGTATGGGTTAGTGAGTACGATATTTCGACAAAACGGTCAAATTTCAAACTACATATCAAAGTATTGAACTAATACAACTCTCTGCTGCTACCAGTACTACATTGCCACATCGACATTCGAATGGTTTCCCGGCGTGCAGATTCACCACTCCAAGGATCTGGCCAACTGGGACCTTGTCACACGTCCGCTGACAAGGAAAAGCCAGTTAGATATGCGCGGGGACCCAGACAGTTGTGGTATGTTTCTCCCATGTATCTTGACTACGCTTGGCCATAACACTTTTCACAAAAAGGTGTCTGGGCACCCTGTCTGACCCATGACGGAAAGAAATTCTGGCTTGTGTACACAGATGTCAAGCGCAAGGATGGCTCGTTCAAAGATAACCCAAACTACATTGTTCATGCGGATAAGATCGAGGGCCCATGGTCAGACCCTATCTACGTCAATTCTTCGGGATTCGATCCGTCGTTGTTCCATGATGAGGATGGAAAGAAATGGTTTATCAATATGCTTCAGGACCACCGGAGGCGACCACAGTACTTTTCTGTTAGTACCCTCACACCCAAGGTTTTGTGAGTGAATGTACTGACACTACATGTTCAGGGCATCAGAATGCAGCAATGGGACGAGAAGACAGAGAAACTAGTTGGGCCACGGAAAACAATCTTCCCCGGTTCAGAACTCGGTCTCGTCGAGGGACCGCATCTGTACAAGAGGAACGGTTGGTACTATCTTTTGACTGCAGAGGGCGGCACAGCGTACGGCCATGCGTGTACGTTTGCTCGCTCGCGCGATATCTGGGGCCCGTATGAGCTCCACCCGCAAAAGTACATTATTACGTCTAAAGATGCGCCGCTGGCTGCGCTACAGCGAGCAGGTCACGGAGACATTGTCGACACACCCGACGGCAAGACGTACGTGGTGCATCTGACTGGACGGCCGACAACCCAGGCACGGCGCTGTGTGTTGGGGCGCGAGACCGCGATCCAAGAAGCCTACTGGGACAAGGACGATTGGCTATACGTAAAAAACGGACCTGTACCGTCTCTCTATGTCGACTTACCTGCCGAGCGCGACGACACCGCATATTGGTCACCTCAACACTACGACTTCACCAGCACCACCACGCTGCACAAAGACTTCCAATGGCTGCGCACCCCCGAACCCGAACGCATCTTCCGCTTTGGGAAAACGGGTCTCCAACTCATCGGCCGCGAGTCCATCGGCTCCTGGTTCGAGCAAGCCCTCGTAGCCCGCCGCCAGACACACTTCTCCTACGACGCCGAAACCGTCGTCGACTTTGCGCCAGACGATGAGCGCACGTTTGCAGGACTGACTGCATACTACTGCCGCTTCAACTTCTTCTATCTAGCCGTTACCGCGCATTCTGACGGAAAACGCGAGCTGCTGCTCATGAGCTCCGAGGCCTCCTGGCCCGATGGCAATCTCAAAATGCCGTTTCCAGACCCGATTTCAATTCCACAGGAGGGCAAAGTCAGGCTCGCGCTGAGTATCCGCGGCCCAGAGCTGCAGTTCAAGTATGCGCTTGAGGGAGAGAAGGAGTTAAAGAATATTGGGCCTGTGTACGATGCGTCCATTCTGAGTGATGAGTGTGGAGGACATCAGGCGTGAGTTTTTTTTCCCTTTGAGCACGTTATACATAGGGATATAAGATTTGCTAACCTGACTCTTTGACAGACACGGCAGTTTTACGGGTGCGTTTGTGGGCGTGGCGGCGTCGGATATGAATGGGACGGAGAAGGTGGCCGAGTTTGAATATTTCACGTATACGCCTGTGCATCACAAATCGGACCGGTATGATGTTTAAGTTGGGTACAGGATGTATGTCAGGGTCGAATCGAACAACTCTTTCTCCACATACAAACACACTATTGTCAACCTCGGGCGACCTGAAGAACAAAAGCAACTCCCGAGTCATCGTGCAGACTCTACTGCCACCCTCTGATACAAACAGTGTATCTTTCCATCCGAACCGCTGTCGTTCCCCCCTTCCCCGACTTCACGATGTGCAAGGGTCGGGTGCGATGTGACTTGGGACCTACTCATCGAGAAAAAAAAATCAATAACATCGCCTAGAATCGCTGTGGCGATGATCCCCAATCTTACTTCACAAGCCTGATATCTTGGCTGAGGCAGCATGTGCAAGAGTGAGAGGGTCTACTCCACGTTTTCGTAAGGACAGGGGCGCAAAAGCCGAGTTGATACCGCCTTGACGCTGCAGGTGTTTCAGCCTCATCGATGAGATGGAGGGCGCACCAGCCACGTTGGCCTGCGAAACGTACACTTTTGCGTAATAACTTTGTCATTGTGAACTTCTCGATGTTTTCTTTTTCTGTTGTAGTAGAGTTGGAATTATCGCGATCGGAAAGTCCTTTTCTTCGGAAAGTTATTTGTTGTCTCTGGCATTGCTCGTACAGAATGCGTGTCGGCGGTGCATGCATGCATGCGCTCGCATGGAGACCAGGGGAAATACAGTTGCACTATATGTCAATCCTTTGTGCATCTCTTTTTCTCCTTTTGCGCTAAGGTTGGTAGAGATAAGTTTGAGGTTTCGGTCTCCAGCGATTTGCCGGATACCTAGATTAATCTCAGGCTGAGACTATCCTAGCTCAACCTTGGCTCGCATCCTACTTGTCGTTCAGCCGTTTCCGTCGCAGATATCCGCTGCACGGTCCCCTGCGTCTCAGGCTGGTTTCACGACATTGGCACAACCAACTACATATTCAACGATGGAAAGGCACAAGGTTGGACGTTCAAACCGCTCAACGGCTTCCGCTGGTTCGCTTTTGTATATTTTTGTTTCTTGTTCTTTTGTCGCGTTGTAATAGCAGTTTGCTTCTGGGAGGCCACTGCACGAACGAAACCTACGACCTACTTCTTCTCCGCAACTTCGTATATATATATATTTGCTTTGCTTTTAACAGTAAAACATGTGGGCACCAAACCGCGCGAAACCAGCTTCTCACCGAACTCCTTCGATTCATTCCATCGCATCTATCCAATCCGCAAGCCGGCCTGTATCGATGCACTCACCCTCAGTTGCAGCAACAGCCACCGAGCTACGATTCAGACAACTACTCTGAGTTGGGCTCAGACGACGAGCAAATGTTTCCCCCAAGGACCAACACAGCGCCGCTTGCGTGGAGCCGACCTCAAGCCGGATCTCCAGCAAACCTGTTGGCAAAGAAGATGGAAAGCCAGGTTGTAGCTCCTCAGGCAGCAAATGTACAGTATCAGAATCAGCCAGCCTTGCAGCCACGACCTATTGACGACGATGCGACTTCGAGGTCCTCCACGCTGGATGGCCATGAGGGATGAAGTTGTCTATTCTCTGAAGAAATCAGCATCGCAGTCTGCGATCAAGATGAGCCTCACAGGCCAAGAGCCAATTTCTCCTGCTCCAGCACCACATGTCCCAGGTCCTCTGGAGTCGCAGCTGGCGGCCCTGATGTCCAAGCTCATTCACATGGAACAGGCGAATCCCGCAGCATCTGTTACACCTGAGGAGTTTACCGAAATGAAGAGCCGCCTGAAAGCGCTCGAGGAAGAGAAGAAAGTATGGTGGAAGCGACATGAGGCCATCTGGAGCCTACGAGATGAAGACGTAGAGAACAACATCAAGATTCGGGTAAGTCACTATATACCTGACCCTTACAAGCCAGGTCGCTAACAGCAGCAGGGGATGCTAGCCAAAGCCCGCCGTGAGCTTGAAGAAACAAAGGCACTGCGCGATGAGGATCTTAACAACGTCCAAATTGTACGTAGCAAGCTCGCCGAAAAGACGCGAGAGCTAGAGCGATTACAAGCACAAGGGCCTACGGGGCGGAGCAGCCCGAACCGGCCACGCATGTCGAGTGTTTATGAAAGGCGCGACACTACAGACCTTTTTACTGCGGCCAAGGTCGCGGCTCTCGAGCAGCGTGCGCTCGAGCTTGAAAAGAGGAATTCCGATCTTGTCGAGCAGCTCAGCACAGCGCAGAGCGGCAGCATCGACGACTTGAATCGCGCTACGGCTCACCAAGCCTGGAAGAGTACCGTTGCTGACCTCGAGGCCAAGCTCAAAGCTAAGGATACCCAAATCCAGCAGCTACGGTCGGGAGCTGGCGGTGCTGCTGCGCCGGCTGCTGGCCAGATGGACTGGTACAGGATCGAGGCTTTGCTGGAAGAACATGCAAACTACCGTGAGAGTGTCGGTGGTAGGCTGCAGGCTCTTCGATCCGAGAAGGAGATTTTAATGAAGGATCTGCACCGCAAGGAGAACGAATGTCAAGCCTTGGAGCTCAAGGTGCAGATGTTGCAACGACGAGCGAACGTGCTATAATGAATAGGGGGGGTTCTTACGTAGTTTGAGAGGAACGGTGCTTATTTCGCCTGATCCTTTTTCTCCACTTTTGCGCAGGAGTTGGAGGCGCATACCAATATCAGTGATTTTCCACTTCAGAATCGATCTGAGATGCAGTGTTCCATGGTGAAGAAACAGGGCAGTGGGGCTGAAAAGCGTGGCTGACGTGGCTGGGGCCAAAGCTTGGCATGTATGTAATGTGGTCTGACGTCGTCACGTGATGAGAGTTGTCAAGGACCTAGGAAACAGTCGGATGGAGCCAAAATTATTAATTACATCAGGGAGGTTTACGGTCATACTCAATTACTATTTTCCGCACCCAGGAACCATTTCTTATATCTAGCAACGGTTTCTCACGTCCAATGGCTTTCAACAACTAACGCTAGCGATCCACTTTCCCCCCTCATTGGCTGGACAAAATGCGATTCCCATTACCAGTAACTTTCTGCATATTTGAAGCTAATCCCCACTCTCGCACCGTGCGTAGGAAACATCGTCATTGTGTCCGGATCGAGCAAACCGCAAACCTCTCTGCCAAGTTTTGGAGATGATCAACATGACAATGACATGTTATGCTGCTCCGCGCAGCTTTAAAGCCGGCCAGGCTCACCACTCTGTCTAGGTACGGCTCGCACCGCAGCCACGATTCCACCATGCAGTCGGCTCTCGTGTCGCTCCTCATCGCTGCCAACGCCGTGGGCGTATACGCAGGCTCCTCGTTTGACCCGCTGCGCCATCTGGCTGGCATTGCACCCTACTTTGAAGATCCACAGGCCGACCCAAAACCACCGCAAGGTTGCAATGTCACGCGTGCGTCATACCTCATCCGCCATGCCGCCATCTACGCAAACGACTTTGACTACGAGGAGTACATTGAGCCGTTTACCGACAAGCTGAAGAATACCACGGCCAATTGGCGCAGTGCGGGTCCCCTGGATTTCCTGGCTAAATGGCAGTCGCCAATTACCGATGAGGAGCTCGAGGATCTGACGACGATTGGAAGGCTTGAGTCGTACAAGCTCGGTGTTGACGTTCGCCTACGATACCCGTCTTTCAAGGACCCCAAGCGTGTATGGACGTCGACGGCGGAGAGGACGGAGCTCAGCACGTCTTCCTTCATTGACGGTCTTGTCGCCGAGAGCAACAACACGAAGCTTGTCCCAGTGCGCGAGGATGCTGCGCGAGGTGCTGATTCTCTGACCCCTACAAGGGTTGTCCCAAGTACAGCTCTTCTTTTGGTAGCAAGCAGTCAGCGGTACGTATGCAGGAGTGATGTGTATGAGCCCTACTAACTCGTCAATCAGGTATACCAAAAGATCTACACCAAGCCCATTATTGGCCGTTTCAACACATATGCCCCTAACTTCAACTTTACTGCTAGCGATATCGTTGCTATGCAGCAACTGTGCGGTTATGAGACTGTCATCCGCGGATCATCACCTTTCTGCGATCTGGATCTCTTTTCCCAGGACGAGTGGCTTTCGTTCGAGTACATGAACGATATTATGTACTTTTATAACACCGGATACGGAAGCGAACAGCTCGCTGGCACTCTCGGCCTTCCTTGGCTCAACGCTTCAGCCGAGCTGTTGCTCTCCGAGGACGCTGAGCAAGATCTTTACGTCTCTTTTACCCACCGGGAGCTCCCGCCTACGGTCGCTGTAGCAATGGGCCTGTTCAACAATAGCGCTTATTCTGGAACCAACAACCCGAACGCCACGATGCCTCTTGACAGGCAGAACCACGGCAGACTTTGGCGCTCCTCGAGGATCCTGCCTTTCCTGTCCAACTTTGCTATCGAGAAGATGACGTGCGACAGCTATGGTTTTGATGCGGGCGACTACTTCCGGGTGCTTGTCAACAAGGATCCGCAGCAACTGTCTTGCGCAGACGGACCAGGAGAAAGCTGCTCAAAGAGCGCGTTTGAGGGTTTTATTGAAGAGAAGAAGTCACGCTTCGGCGGCTTCACAGAGTTTTGCGAGCCAGAGTACAAAAACTCTACTGATACTCTTACTATCTACAGTGGAGACAACCAGTAGTATTGTTTAATGATATACCCTATCTTCTTGCCGAGACCCACTATCTTAGTGTACTGCATATGGATGCCAACTTATCTTGGCTGCCAAGTATTCATCGTGTCCTCGGTGGTTGCGGGACCTCGTGGCCGCTAGCAGATTCCAATCTTACCGGCAGCCGGATCGCAACTGCAGGATCACGCCACGGCTCTACCACAATCACTGACGCCTCGATAACTCTGCTCAGACACTCAAGATATCGTGCTCGAAGTTTGGCCGGGAAGGCCCAGGCGCAAATACCTGAGGCTCTGCCAAACTATCGTTCATGCAGCGTGAACCAGCAAAGGTAGAGCCAGACGGCCCATACCCAATTGAACCGTCTGCATGTGCGGACGAACCAGTGCACGACCGCACTCGTCGCACGGTCATTCAACAACAACCAGAAATAAGCATTTCCCACATGCCAAAATGCACATGCCGAAACAAAAAGGGCCTCTCCTCACACGGCTTAGTCGCGTTGATTTGTTGTATACGTCATGACTTGGTGCATTGATCCGAGCGGAACGTTCTTGTGGCGCGACTCTTTCCACGCGCGCTGCCTACCTGTCATCCTTTCTTTTACCGACGCCTCCAATTGCCAAATACCCCAGTTCGTGATTGTCGCCCTTCTTTCGCCTAAGAGCTGTATAGTAGTGCGCCTAGGACATAGAACATAAAAGAAAGAGGAGCAAATTGTAAGAGATGGGAGACTACAAGGCAGCGAATACGACGGGTCCGAGCGTCATTGTCGTTGGTGCTGGAGCTGGGGGTGTCGCTCTCGCCGCGCGTTTGGCCGCTGCGGGCTGCAGAGTGACGGTGGTAGAGAAGAACGAGTTTTCGGGTGGACGATGCAGTTTGATTCATCGCGGAGAATATGTATGGATGATCAATTCCTAATTGCGCGTTGCTGCACGTGTTTTTTTAAGAATCCTAATGAGCTAATGTCGACAACGACAGAGATTCGACCAGGGACCCAGCTTACTGCTGCTCCCACGCTTCTTCTACGAAACATTCGAGGATCTCGGTACTTCTCTCGAGGGAGAAGGCATCCAGCTCGTCAAGTGCGATCCCAATTACAAAGTCCACTTCCACGATGACACGTCTTTTACGCTGTCGACAGACATCTCCGTCATGAAAGAGGAGGTAGAGCGATTCGAAGGCACGGCGGGATTTGAGCGCTATCTTTCTTTCCTACAGGAGAGCCATCGCCACTACGAAGTTTCCATTATTTATGTTTTAAGAAGAAACTTTTACTCGCTGTTGAGTATGGCGCGCTTTGACTTTTTGCTGCATTTGTTTGAGCTACATCCATTTGAGAGCATTTGGTACCGTGCAAGCAAGTACTTTTGGACTGAGAGACTGAGGAGAGTGTTTACCTTTGCGAGTATGTACATGGGCATGAGCCCGTTTGATGCTCCTGGAACGTACAGTTTGCTGCAGTACACGGAGCTGGCTGAGGGTATTTGGTATCCGATCGGTGGTTTCCACAAGGTGCGGAGAATATTGATTCCAAAAAAAGACACCTTTGTACTGACCTCTCCTAGGTTGTCGAGAAACTCGTCAATGTCGGTCAGCGCCTAGGCGTCGACTACATGTTCGACAGCCCCATTAGCAAGATCACCTTGTCACCTGACGGAAAGCGCGCAACAGGCGTTGAATTCGAAGACAAAACCAAAGCACCGCTAACCGCCGATGTCGTTGTCTGCAACGCCGACTTAACCTACGCCTACAATAATCTCCTCCCTTCTTCCTCCTTCTCCCGCTCACTCCTCAAACGCCAGGCCTCCTGTTCCAGCATATCCTTCTACTGGGCACTGGACCGTCAATTTCCAGAACTCAGCGCGCACAACATCTTCCTGGCTGAGGAGTACAAAGACAGTTTCGACAGCATCTTTAAAAAGCACCTCATCCCGGACGAACCCAGCTTCTATGTCAACGTGCCTTCGCGTGTCGATCCCTCTGCCGCCCCATCAGGCTGTGACTCCATCGTCGTCCTTGTCCCCGTCGGCCACCTGCACGATTCCACCACAGACTCACACAAAGGGTCAAAGCACACAAACGGCCTGACGCAAGACTGGGACGCCATGGTCTCCTCTGCCCGCAGCACTATCCTCCGCACCATGGAAGCACGTCTGAAAATCAACCTCGCACCGCACATCGTCCACGAAACAATAAACACCCCGCCGAGCTGGAAATCGACATTCAACCTCGACCGCGGCGCTATCCTGGGTCTCAGCCATTCTTTCTTCAACGTCCTGAGCTTCCGACCCAAGACCAAGCATTCGTCCATCGAGGGCTTGTACTTTGTCGGCGCGAGCACGCACCCGGGAACCGGTGTCCCGATTGTACTTGCCGGCGCGAAAATCGTCTGCGAACAGATTATGCAGGGGCTTGGTCTGCAAAGTAGGATTCCGTGGGCAAAGGTAGAGGCGAGTAGGCAGAAGAAGTCGATGAGCCCGCTGGATCGCACGCAGCATGGCCCGTACTTGAGCTGGCTCGTGTGGATTCTGATTAGTGTTTTTATGACGGTTGTGGCGGTGGGTGGCATGGGTACTTGGGAGTATAAGCAGCAGGGGAAGAACGGGTTGGCGGGGGATTGGTAGGTGTAGTGGTTGATACTTGTTGATTCGTTGAGCACCGCATCGCTATGAGAAGTAATTACATGATATCTATCCTTGATACTAAAACTGATGTATGCTGGTTCGCAGAAGAACCCATAACTCACTATCGAGACAATCTTTTACTAACGAAGGAACCAATGAAGGCTCCCAAAAACAAGACGATGAGAGCGAGACCGGCAGAAACTAAAGCAGGAGTCAACCTCCAGTTGGTGGTCCAAAAGCCAAAGGGCGCGGCTGGCCCCATAAAAGCTATAGTGGTCTGCGCAAAGAAGCCACCGGTTGTTGCCACAACGGCCAAAGTCAGAAACGCCAGCATCATTCGGAAATAATTGGTAGCGTACGGAGGTGCCTATCAAAAGTCCTTGCTCGAGCAGTGACAGGGATATATCGACTAATGCCCAATCGGGCAGTTCCTCCGCGCTGATGTGGCCTTTGCGCCTTCAGCGTTTTTGTACATTCTCTCTAGTTACACTCTCGATTATGGCACCTTACGATATCTCTACTCGCGCTCTTATTGTCAGTCTTAAAGCTACTGGGAAATTAAGCAATGAGATTAATGACTTGACTAAAATACCTACGCGGACAATCAACTCAATCTACGGCCGCGCTATTATGCGTGGCTTTGACCCAGCACAGCGGCCACTGCATATTAAGGATAGCTATCTTGAAGACGCCCCACGATCTGGCAGGCCATCAAAGCAGGTTGACGCGGCTGAAAAGGTCATCCATACTGTACGCACTGACCGCTATAGACGAGAAAAGTCTTGTACTGATATTGCTGGTGCACTCAGTCAACAAGGATTGAATATATCGGCTATGACAGTATGGCGAATTCTGCGGAAAGCAGGCTTCAGGAAAACCAAGCCAACGAGGAAGCCTGGACTGACGAAGAAGATGAAGAAGGAACGGCTTGATTGGTGCCTTCAGCATCAATATTGGACGCTTGAGGATTAGAAGAATATAATATGGTCTGATGAAACATCTGTTGTTCTACTACACAGACGTAGGGGTTATAGAGTTTGGAGAAGACCAGAGGAAGCCTTTGTACGCAGTTGCATTCGTGAGCGATGGAAGGGCTATTCTGAGTTTATGTTCTGGGGGTGCTTCTCGTACGATGAGAAGGGGCCTTATCACTGCTGGCTTCCTGAAACAAAGCAAGAGAAGGAAGCTGCTGCTAAAAGAATTGAAGAACTGAATGAAGAGCTAGAGCCTATTATAAGGGAGCAGTGGGAGCTTGAGACTAGTATGCGGCGCCTAGATCTACGTACCAAGCCTGGCCGAAAGCCAAAGTGGAACTGGAATAAGAAGAATGGCAAGCTTACTCGAGGCAATAGTGCAGGAATTGACTAGTATCAATATCAGACAACTATCCTGCTCCCAAAGCTGATCCCCTTTGCTAAACAGTGCCAGGCTAAGCGACCAGGGACAGTTGTTCAAGAAGACAAGGCGCCTGCCCATGATCACTACGTACAGAACTACGTATACAATCTAGAGGGCGTCCAGAGACTTCTTTGGTGCGGTAACTCACCCGATTTAAATGCTATTGAGCCTTGTTGGCCATGGATGAAGAGGCATACTACAAAGAAAGGTGCACCAAAGAATCGAGCAGAGGGAGTACGTGCATGGATCCAGTGTTGGGAAGAACTATCTCAGGATAAAATTCGGGCATTGATTGAGCGGATTCCTGTTCATATCCAGAAGATTATTCAACTAGAGGGAGGCAATGAGTATAAGGAGGGTAGATCTTGGTAGAATTGATCGAGCTCGGAGCTCTTGCCCGATTGGGCATTAGTCGATATATCCCTGTCACTGCTCGAGCAAGGACTTTTGATAGGCACCTCCGTATATGGCTGCATTTACGTCATCAAAGATGTCGGAACCGGTCGAGCTTGATTGGGATTGTGCTTGGCTTGCACTGATGCTGGAAAAAGCCTCCGAGATTGCTTTGTGTGAGATTGGATTTCGACGGTCATTGTGCCCCACCTGCCCAGGGCTGTTGTCTTGTGGTATTGCCCCTGATCGTGGGCCGTGTTCAGAGTTAGGCTCTGTGTCTTCATTGCTAAGAGTAACTAATGCACTGTCAGTCTCACTTAGTCTCTTGTAGATTGGTTTCACTTACGAAAGTAAAATTCAGCGACGCTGTAAACTGGAAGCAACAGAAGCATTAATGGGAGAATTTGTCCAAAAGTCCACTCATCCAGTTGTAATCTAACACAAGAGGGGAGAGCCTGGAGACAAGGAAGAAATAGTTGAAAGGTAGCCCATCCAAGGCAAGTGAGCACAATCCAAAGGTAGAAAGCGAAAGAGCCGGCAAAGTCGAATATGGTCAGGAAGAATATGTAGAAACCAACGAAAGTACGATAACGGAAGTGCACCTTGCCTTCTTTCCGGAGGCAACGACATATCATGATTCCCAAGTAGGACAAAGGTTTGCGCAGACAATGGCGTGAGCTTTCCCGCAAATTTTTAAACATCGTTACAACTTTCCAGATGGAACTGCTGATAAGTAGGAAATAGGACACCACGCCCTGGGTACTGAGTCTTCCATGACCGTTTGATTGAGCTGCCACATGCCACAGAGACAAGACTGTGTCGTTTAGCATCGGACAATCTGAGGCGCTCCGACAGCTGATACGAAGTTTGATATAGTCGTCCCATGTGAAATTAGTGGTCGGGAATATTGCGATACATAGCATGGTCAGCAAAACCAACATGCTGAATACTCGCAGAGCACGAAACCAGAAGGACCCCCGACAGTCTGAACGGAGGAAGGTCAGAGTAGCCATATGCATGATAGACGATGTCCATGCTAGATATAACATGACATGGAAATCGATGGGAACCATACGCGACACGCCCGCAAAGCCAGCGGATAGTATTGCAATGCCCATGACAAGCTGCTGAGTGCCAGAAACAAGAACCCCTCTGCAAAGAATGTTACTCCAGCTGTTCGAATTCCGATACCTGATTCTAAGGAATTGCTGATCGAAGCTGTTTAAGAGATCCTCGGGGATGAATCCCAGCATGTAGAACGCTGCTATGGTAATCCAGCATAGGTAGGCAGGGAGGAGGAAGGCAAGGATGACCTATAATGTAGACTTTAGAAAAGAGTAATCAGCCGGTTAACGAGAACTACTCACTCCCAGCCCCTCCACATCTGCACTCGGAAGAGCAAAAGGACATGGTTCGTCATCTGCACTGCTAGTCGAAGTGACCATGGTGGTGTGTAATACCAATGCTAAGACGATGTGGTTTAGTCAACGAACTAGACAGGGACGGGGCTTCATAGTGAACTTAACCGGTGGCCTCCACCCGACATGTGGCTTGGCCAAGCGGGGCGCAGCTGCACTGCCACCACCTCTAATACCAGGTGCTCAGCCTGAGCCTGCGGCTGAGATCGCTATCGAATTCGACAGGGTCGTGGCATTGTGCATTATGCCTTGCTGCGAGCGGCATACGATACAAACACTCGCCTACGTAAGTAGCACAAGCTCACGCCATGTGCCTCGCATCTCCACTCAAAGTTCTCCGACTGTCCACAAAACTAAAAAGATGTTGATCAAGCTGACCTTAGAGATTATTGGGACTGGTTTCTTTCCATTGCTAGTTTCAAATTTAGAAAAAAAAAATCTAATATTCGTGATGTGAGAGGGCGTAGGAGCTTCGCCGGCTTTCCGCGCCCTGAAGACACGGAGCGACGAGATGGCTATCTCATTGTGATTTAACTGATGCAATGAGTAGGATCACAGAGCAGACTCTGCCGAATGAAGCGTTTCAGCTTTGGAATTGTAAAGAGTTAAGTGAGAGCATGAAGTGCCGATCAGTCCATAGTCTCGCCATGTAGGGATGGAGGTCATATCTATACTTTTGAGGCTGGGTGCGCAAGCTATCAAACACTTCATTTTGATGTTTTCGAACTGTACAAATCACATGACAAATACACAGAGCGCATCACTTCCATAATCAAGGACTCAATTTTATGGTAAAGACTGAATGAATGATTAATTAACATACTTGGTGGTATCGTTAAACAAGTCATAATCTCCCCCCACCTCTCTCCCCACATTCCATGACTAGCAACTCCACTAAGGAATAAATAGTCCACAATATTATCATTACCCCAACCTACTACATCTCAAAATCGCTTACGGGTATAACTTGCATGCATGAATCAATGTGCGCGCACAAAGACATGGTATCAAGCAGCAGAGTTCAATTAGACAGTGGTGGTAGCCGGACCATCGTGAGGAGGGTTGACGGTGCTCTCGCCGTTGCGGGCAGCAGCCTCATCCTTGCGGCGCTTCTCATTGTGTATGGTGTCGTCGTTGTAGTCCCTGATCTGGAGACCGAGGCGGGCGGGGTCGATGTTCCTGTGGCCCCAGAGGAGGAGAGCACCGAAGACGGGCTTAGCGAGGAAGTCGAGGACACCATAGAAGACGGCCTCGCTGTCGGGGGCAATGACGTTACTAGATAGGGGTGTTAGTAAGCTTGATTCATGTACAGGCTAGGTGTGATGTTTGACTTACCCGCCCTCGCACAGTCCCCAAGCAACTGGGTAGAGGATCCAGAGGAAAGCAGTCAAACTTCCGCACATGAGGAAGGTCCTCTCAACGTCGCGGCCGAAGGTCTTGGCGTGGATGCGAGCCTCCCAGGTGAGCTGGTAGACAATGTAGAGCAGAGCAACACAGCCTGTGTTTCTTATTAGCACTGTAATGGTTAACTATCAATGAAATAAACTTACCAAAGACAAAGTATGGCCACTTGTAAATGCTTTGGATGAGAGCACCAATCAGACCAGTGACAATCATAATTTCATCGACGAGAATAACCCAGAGGACGGTAGGCCATGGCATACCAGCAGTGAGCAGCAAGTCCATGAGCAGCAGAGGTGTGGTGATGAACCAGTCAATGTATCGGGCATAGAAGATTGAGCGGTAGGTACCACGAACAACGGGGTCGTTGCGGTAGAATTCAACACGAATAGGAGTGAAGCCGAGGTTAGAACCCATGGTGAAGTAGGCAATGGCAGCAACGAAGACAACACCGGAAGTGATGTAGTGGAAGAGACGGTTGCGGCGCTCTACGCGGAACGACAAGCCAACGAAGATGAAGCCAGCAAGGCCCATGACGGCGCAAATGGCAAAGTAGAAGTCAGAGCCATGGGTTGTGATGTTGATGTCAGCAGTACGGCCATTGACAGTGTTGCCTGTGATAATTGTTAGACAGTGAACGTATATTTACTCGCAATTGATGAGCCATTGCGAAAGGGGTGGTGTGACATGGCTCGAACAACTGCACAAGCACACGTACCATTGTGTTGGAACACATTGTTTCTGCGTTCAAGGTCAAGCGACATTGTGCTCGTGGGTGTCTTGGACGCAAGACTACGCTTCAGTTGTGTTTTTGTGCTCGTAGAAAGTGCTCGGTCTGAGGTACCAAGGAACTATCGACTCTGGGTGGTGTTCAAGCAACCATTAGCTGGCGCACCTCAGGCTATATCTCTTGTCACCGGCCATGTAACCATGCCGTCATGCCACCCTTCTGTCATTGCTGCGATCCAAAGACGTTTTTCCTTCGTCTTTCCATGACGACATAGCACCACCTAGAACTTGTCGCATCACACCCGCGTCTGTGCTCCCACCAATCGCAGCATCGACTAACGGCGTGGCCCAAGGCACACGTCCAGACGTCAAGCTGCAATCAAGCTGCAACAATGGTTGATTCCCCCACCGCGGGAAGCTATCAAGACCTTGGCCGTCGCTGGTAGCGTCTACCGCCGTTTCCCCAGTGCTGTGAGTGGCTCGAAATGCCGTTGTTCGGGCTTGGTGCGAGGATCAACGCCGCTGTGTGACCCTCAACGCATGGAATACATCGATGTCGCATCAGTAGAGAGTGTTTTCTGTGACATGATCCTTGGCCTCAACGGCTCGCTCGCTGGCTGACAGGTGCTGAGTGGCTAGAGCGGCGAATGTTCGGGCATACTGAAGTCGATGGAGGACGATGCAGATCGTGGATATAATGCTAGCTCCCGAAGCATCCGCATCGCGCAGACCCCACTTCGCACAGTCACGCCACCAGGGGTTAAGCTTTATAGTGCTGATCTTGCAAGCTTACTTTGACATCGACGTCGGCCATACGTATCGGGGTAGTTAGGGTTAGTTAAGCTTTACGTCACGCGCATCCATGCGTCACCCCAGATCAGACACCGCAATGAGGGGCTACGAGCGCCATGGCCAATGCACATTGGTCTGGACTGATATTTCCGTCGGCAGATCGACATAGTTTCTCTGCTCTGTCAGCCTGAGCACTTGGCCAGTCTGCAAGGCGGGATTGTGGACCTAGGCCATGTGCCATCTCACCCTGCACATTTGCTCCAGCGATCGAGCAAAAAAGGGTCCATCTCACTATACTCGAAGCAAAAATACGGTGAAAACGAGAATTATACATTAGCTTTGAAAGCTTCCCACTGCGCCGGTGATGCTAGTGCCGCCAGTTTCTCTGGCCTATGTCTGAGCACTCAACTATGCACTGTACTGTACACAAACATGCATTTGAACCCTGGGCTGACTAGCCAAGGTAACTGATGATAGCCTTTTGCAAGTGGCTCCATCGGGTATCGCAAACCGTCTCCGTCTCGGATCGTAACTTTTCAACCTGTCGCTGCTGTGCAATGTCTTCTTCAGTGAACCAGTTGCCATGGAGACCATAGGGTATCCTGGTTGCTAGCTGAACCTTACACACGATTGTCTGCATATCTCTTGCATCTAGCACCCACAGTTCACTTACAGCGTCTGCCCTGCATTCACCTTCTTCGTCTAGCTGCTCCTCGTTGAAAACGTAGAAGAGGAGGTACCCGTCCAGCTCATCCGAGGCCAAGTCGCCAGAGACTGCCTTTTTCGACTCCTTGCGGGGTACAAACCTGGCTTCTTGGCCAAAGTGATGCGGAGGTAGTCGAAACGCCTTGATCGGGTCGTTGGGGTCAGCTGATGCAAGTATCTCGTCCATCGAACGAGTGTCGACGCATCCAGTAATCGCCTCCGGAGTGACATCGTGCGCGCGGGAAAGAAGGCTCTCGACGTCCATCCTCACCAAAACGTCGATTTTGGTTGCCTTGCCCAATGCAGCTCCAAATGATTCGTCCGATGTGCTGCAGCCATACACATATCGTGCACGCACCATCTCTGTAGCTGGTGATACTGTAGGGAACTCGAAAGGAATCGCTGAAAGTGCAAACTGGTGAGTGATGGTGTTTTCAGAGCCCGATTCTAGTGAGAAGCGGTAATAGTACAATCGGCATTGCTCTTCGTCGTCGAGAGATATTGGTATGTTGGAGGCAGACATTGAAGAACCTGGTCCAAAGATGGATGCATCTGATCCGAGTAAAGGTGAAGTTTCTTCGAGGTAAGATTTTTCGGGATCTATGTCATCTTCGTCTTCGGTGTACTTTGCAAAGAAAGACATTGGCTTGCTGCGCGGTTTCTCCTTGTGATTTGGATGTGGTGGTGGCTCAATGTTGCCGGCACTGAAGACTAAAGATGCAGAAGTCAGGCGGCAAGCAAGCATGTTGATAGCCACCACGCTGTTATTGCTATCGTGCTCGTCCCAGGTGTTGGCCGTGTGGAGGATGCAACAGCCGTCTGTCTCGAACCAGCGCACAAGTTCGGGATGCCGGCGAGGAAAGACACCAAACCTAGCTGGCTTCTGAGGCTCGTACACCACTACCGGTTTGTTTTTCGCCAGATTGAGAGGAGTGAGCGAGAGCGGCATATCAAGAATGACGGTATGATGTCTCGAAACACCAAAGTCATGCATCAGCCGCCCGCCAGAGCATCCCGGAACTGGGGCATTGACTATAGCTTTCGATTCAGAATCCGTATGGCTCGTAGACGAGCCCTCTGCAGGAAGTAATGAGTAGTGGACGTAGGGTGCTACAAAGTTGCAGTGGAAGAGAACCAGCTCGTCTGTCACTTTGTCGACCTTTGGATGGCCAGTAGTCCATTCCTTCATCCAGCTCAGCAACCCAGTTCCGCCAAACGCTTCGTGCTTCTCGTCGCAACCTTGCCGGGCGTTGTCTTGCGAGGCGGGTTCGCCTTCAGCAATGTTTCCATTGAACCAACCTACAGTTTCCAGGCCTGGTAACGTGACCCGTATTGGTGGTCCACTCTCACAGGTTGCTAGGGCACGTCCATCGTGGTACAATATGCTGGTATTGGCAACACTGATTCGCTTGATGGCGCTGGCTGATCCAGAGATATGTGTCCAAAGTACTAGAAGAACAGTACGAAAGATCCGCCAGAGAATCCAGAGTAGGCTAGATGCTGGGTTCACTAGCGTCGCAATACTAGGCAGGATGGGAGTACGCAGTGCTGGATTCTGAACGGCAGTGAGGTAGACGTCTGTAAGGATGAACTGGTTGACAAAGTTGACAATCGGCTTGGTAGGGTCTGTTGGTGAACGACTGAACCACACGCCCGAGAGCATGCCATCGCCGTCAAACCAGTGCGCTTCACGTCCCAGGTCGGTATTCGTCACGGGGTTTCCGCCATTGCGAACATACATTCCGCCGAGGAGTTCCTCAGGAATGTGACCAGTCCAAGAGACTGGTGTGGGCGGCCATGATTTGGTGACGGGCGCAAAGTTGCCGGATAGGTAGCTGCAAGTAGATTAGACATAGCTATGGCAAAACGGCGTAGTGGGGCCAACGTACGGGTGTCTGTGGGTAGGTTTCTGGTGTTGTCCAGGTTTGGACATGACGGCAGCACTTATCTTGGCAGCATTGGGTGGTCGAGGGCTGGGGATGGGCGCACAGCAGAGTCGCTGGCCGACGTCCTTGTATACAGCAACGTCGATATTCACATGTCTTGCTCAAGTAGCGCCGCGGGAGGAGAAGAGCCCCTGGCTTGGTGCCGGGTGGAGTGAGGGGCGCGTGTGGGTGACATGATGCAACAGCCTGTCAGAGCCGGAATTGACGGGCGGGCAACCTGGTCAAGCGGTGCTGTTGAGAAGATGGCGACGGGTACATGGTGATGTCATTTGCGAAGCTTGAACGGGCGGCTAGCCCGTTTTCGGCCCACGTGCTTCCTGCGCTGCCGGTTGAGACGCCGCCGCATGGAACCCGCGACCATTTCGCGCTATGGATTATCTGCATCCTTCCTGTGCTAGCCGCTCCTTCACAGCGGTCCAGCTTGTTCCCTTGCATTGGGTCCACGGGTGACGCCAATTGCACGTCTCGCCGGTCATCTCCTTCAGTTCTACGGTTTCATCATGGGCTTCGACTACGCGCTCGTGTAGGTGACCAGCCCTCACGTTGCGACATGCAAACACCATATGGCTGACAGGCAAGGCTAGGCATCTCAAGTACACGATCCCCCCGGCCGTGCTCCTCACCTGGCTCTATCGCCCGTTCCTTAGCAAGCTCGACGCGTACAAGATCATCTATCTGATACTGGTGAGTACGGCCGTCATCTCACGGCGCAACAGTATTAACAGTCCAGGTCGCTGTCACCTCCACGATACCATGGGACTCGTACCTTATCCGCACCGGCATCTGGAGCTACCCCAGTCATGTCATTGTCGGTCCAAAGCTATACCACATCCCGCTTGAGGAGGTCTTTTTCTTCGTCATCCAGACATATAACACCACACTACTCTATCTGCTCCTCAGCAAACCCACTTTCCAGCCGGTCTACCTGAGGATTGAATCGGGGGCATCCCGCAATCCATGGAGATACACAAAACTTGCTGGGCAGGTCTTCCTGTCGGGCGTAATTGCATGGGGCTGGCGATGCGTTAGGGAAGGCGGCGAGGGAACATATACAGGCCTGATCTTGATCTGGGCCGGCCCGTTTCTTCTGCTGCTATGGTACGCCGACTGAAATCGGCCCTTCATCCCATACTGACAAAAAACAGGAGTCTCGCATACCAGTTTATCATTGTGCTACCATGGACCAACACTGCACTGCCCATCATTCTTCCCACCCTTTATCTCTGGATTGTCGACACCCTGGCACTACGTAGAGGCACTTGGGTAATAAACGTGGGTACTAAGCATGGAATACATGTGTGGGACGGCCTAGAGATAGAGGAGGCGCTGTTTTTCTTTGCCACAAATGCGCTGATAGTGTGTGGTCAATTGGCGTTTGACAACGCTCTGGCAGTATTGTACACTTTCCCAGGACTTTTTGCAGATCCATCACTGCTGCCATCACCATTTGTCTTGATACGCGCTCTTCTTACGCCCACTTCCAGGTACGACGCTGAACGACTCAAGGGCCTTGACGAGGCTGTGCATCGTCTGAAGCGTAAAAGCCGCAGCTTCTACCTTGCGTCTGCGACTTTTCCTGGACCGTTGCGGGCGGACTTGCTCTTACTCTATTCCTTCTGCCGCGTAGCTGATGACCTAGTGGACAATGCTGCGGATGCGGATGAGGCCAAGGTCTGGATAGCGAAATTGCGCAAATTTCTGAACAACGCATACACGGAGAAAGCCACGCGCTCTGCCCTGTATGCCCAGGTGTGCGAGGATTTCCCACTTGACACCCGATCTGCGTTCCTCCAGCTTCCCGCGACTAAGCTATCTCCCCAGCCACTGGAAGATCTCCTTCATGGATTCGAAATGGACCTCGCCTTCGACAAGGCGCCAGTAATAGAAACCACGGAGGACTTGCGGTTGTATGCGGATCGGGTGGCGGGCACTGTAGCCCAGATGTGCATTGAGCTTATCTTCTACTGGTATCCTAGCACGCTGTCTGCTGAGGAGCAGCGTTCCATTGTCGTTGCTGGCAACAACATGGGCGTAGCACTGCAGTATGTCAACATTGCGCGAGACATTGAAGTAGACGCCAAGATTGGTCGAGTGTATCTGCCTTTGAAATGGCTTGCGGACGCGGGACTAAGTTATGAAGATGTTTTGAAGAGGCCAAATTCAGCGCAGGTCGAGACAATACGTAAACGGCTTTTGAGCGATGCCTTTGCGCTCTACGAGACAACCAAGGATGCCATTGAGCGGCTGCCAGTGGAGGCTAGAGGCCCTATTAGGGTGGCAGTGGAGAGTTACATGGAAATTGGAAGGGTGTTGAAGCAGGACAATTTCAAAGTAAAGGCAGGGCGTGCTACTGTGCCCAAGCTGAGGAGGATTATGGTCGCTTGGACGACACTT
Source organism: Curvularia papendorfii (assembly GCA_000817285.1). Classification (NCBI taxonomy): domain Eukaryota; kingdom Fungi; phylum Ascomycota; class Dothideomycetes; order Pleosporales; family Pleosporaceae; genus Curvularia; species Curvularia papendorfii. The sequence continues at coordinate 5,920 of JXCC01000053.1, read as the reverse complement.
AATCGCAAATAATAATATGCTTCTGTGAGCTGCGCCTGCATTGGCGGGGTTAACCTCGGAGATAACCGCGCCTCCTATGATCTAGCGTCGTGTGGCCGACGATGACAATCCATCCTTACTTCATCCTTTCCCCTACTACGCTCGCATTGACCAAGAGTTCGCCAATTTATGACATGAGTGCGAATCGGCTGCTTGATCCTGCAGGCGCAGCCTTTGCAGCACCTGCGAGGAAGAGGAAGAGTGGGTCGCGGATGGCAAGTCGCCAACCAAAAGGCCACTACAAGAAGCTTTTGTGGTTCAAGCAACCCTGTGAGTCGCGCAGCAGCTTGCAGTATTAGTGGGTATTTTCTTACGTGTAACAGTTCCGGACAATTACACTGATGAGACTACGTTTCTGGACCACCTGCAGCGGAACCCAAGGTTGCAGCCCTATGAGTTCTGGTCGCTCATGGCTGATGCTACCGTCATTGTGCAGCATCTTGCATCTGTCATCATCTTCTGCTGCTGTTTCGTAGCCATCATCTATGGAAGAGTGTCGCCTGTCGCTATCGTAGGATGGGCCAGCTTGTGCACAGTATTGGCCTGGGTTTTGTGGGACCACTGGATGGGTCAGGACTTCAAGACAGTTGTTCCCAATGTGCCTTTGACGCCCACGTCAGAGACGGACGAGGCGGTGCCGAGGGCCTCTCAAACCCTTTCTCCCAGAGCCAAACAGCGTCTAGCAACGGCCAAGTCCGCCATACTAATCTATGCAGCTTTGCTTGGGCTCAGTCCGATTCTCAAGTCACTCACACGCTCGACAACAAGTGATTCCATATGGGCACTGAGCACTTGGCTCCTGATGATGAACGTCGCATTCTTTGATTACAGCGCAGGTGCAGATGCTCAGTATGAACGACAAGCCGTCCCTGTGACTACACCCGCTAACGTGCAGCTCCTAGACTACCAGCTTCGATATCTACAAACTCGGCTATGATGGCATCGGCAGTTCTCGCCTCGCGCCTGCCATCCACCACTCATGTCTTCTCATTGACCCTCTTCTCTATCGAGGTATTTGGCCTGTTCCCAATATTTCGTCGTCAACTGCGTGCTCGGTCGCCGTGGGGCCATCTTACGCTGACCATCACTCTGGTGACATGCGCGTGGGGCGGTCTCTTTGTGACTCTTACAGGAAACGGCCGCGCCACGTTCATAGCGGGCGCGATTCTCGGAGGGATCCTGACTCTCTTCGGCATGGGTGTGTGCAGCTGGTGGTTGATTGGGCTGCAAAAGTACAAGAATGAGATTCATGGTCCCTGGGATCCTGCCAGACCCATCATCCGGCGACATTGGGATTGAGCTCCAGGCCTATAGGCTGCTTACTATCAAGGTAATGATGTTCGTAAGCAGATACTGTACAGGAACCGTTCAGTGGCCAGATGCCATCCTCTGATGGTTGTGCACTGACACTCTCCTCTGTACAGAATGTCGACACTACCTCTAGTTGCACCCTTCCACTCTTTCGCAGCCATCTGATCATTTTGTCCCCGTTGGACTTGGCAACTACGCAGCTGCTCATACGAGATATCAAATCATCTGAGCCTACGTTATCTCCACCAACAAAATGGACTGGCGACCATGGTTCCTTCTGAGCCATCGTTTTCCCTCTCCCAGCTCCGGTTACGATAACTCTCTCCATATCCGCCACGCCTTTCAAAATACTGCGAAGAACGTCCCAAAGCTCACATCGGTACATGGCAATCACCGGCCATGCTGCGAGGTTGAACCGAAGACACTTTAGGCCTCCTGTATCCATGCGTAGGGAAGGTTTGCGATCGTCTTGTGTCCATGCCAGATATTGCAGCCACGCATGGGTGAGGTGAGCATGATCAGAATTTAGGTGCTGCAGATCGATCTCAATGTCCTGAATACACTTGCGATAGCTGGCCGGCAGTGCTCGGAGGAATGACCGCATCGTCTCGACACTGGAAAAGCGGAAGGTGTTGTGTGCGAACAGTGGCCGGCGATCGACTTCGTGATGCATCCTGCGACATGTTTGTAGGAGAGAAACCCTTGACGCTCTGTTACCGACTGGTTCCTCCTGTTGTGCCTTGGAATCGATCTTTGGATCGGAAATTGGAGTGTCAGTGATAAGGCAAAGGCCAAAAATGAGGTGCTTGATTTCAGCCGGCAGTTGGAGGAGGAGTGATTGGGGCTGAAGATTTGCTGGGGGCGCGATGGTAGCCATGGCATACGCAGTAGTGGGATATCGAGATGAGAGCCGTGTTGGGCAGCGATATCCCCTCACTTTAAGTGTATACTGAGGTTGGCTCAGCTTACGCTGAGAGACCGCCTGTAAGCCACATTCATGGCCCGATATGGATTCCATGTGGCGTTCCACTGAAAGACCTTTTCACCACCATGTTCAAACAAACCGGCAACTAGCGCATTGGCACAGCCAGTAACCAATCTCCCCTAAAGATGGTGTAGCGAACGTGCGCCCTTTCCGCCGAGTAATAGTAAAAGGAGTAGCTATAGCGGTGAGTTGAGACCCACGTTCTCACTCATGTTGATGCTGGGTTCGGCGTAATTCGGAGCAGTCCAACAGACGGTGTCTCTTTTTTTGCAATTTTTTCCCTGGGGTTTTGTACCACTATCAACGCTATGACGTGTAAGGATATCGTTGTAAGAAAGCCAGGCGGGCTCCTGTTGGTTTCGGCGGGCAGATCCCCGCTCCCTGGCACTGCATGCTACTCACAGTCCTAAGTCAGACTCCGACATCTGACAGTGCATCATGATGGTGTACGGCTACTCCACGCTGCCCTCGGTCTCCCGTTGAGCTTTTAGTATCAGGCAGCTGTGTGTCGCAAGTTCAGCTTGGCCCCCAAATCCGACCATGCAAGCGCCAGACTCAAAATGGGGGCTGCGGCGGTATGGCAGCTTTCCCGCCATCGCATTTTTGACATTAACGCGTACCGGACTGTAGCACCCAGCGCCTAAACCTCGACAACACATGAAGTGATAGTCTTCCACGATCCTTTCAAAAAACAAAGAAGAAGACGCCATGTCCCTCCGACCCGACAGCGGCTCCAAGCGATCGCGCTCCAAATCGCCAGGGCCCGGTCGAGAACGCGACCACTCGCGCAGCCGCAGCCATAGCCATGCGCGAGAGCCTCAGCGATATGGTCCAGCTGACGGAGGCTCGACCCCGCAGTACGAGATCAGGCAGCCAGATCAGCCTTATGCGACGTGAGTAGAGCGACATGTGCCAGCTGGACAGTGTCTCCAACAAACTTCGCAGCAGACGAACCAACTGAGACATGGCGGCCAGATCACAGAGCGAGCCCATCACCATGGGCAACTACAGCGACCTCCCTCCCCACGAACGCCCCGGCTATGCACCCCACGCCGCCTCCTTTGCCCATCCCGCCACCACAGCTTCCCCAGCTGCGGGTATCACATATGCACGCGCAGACAACGTCCAGTATGCGCCCACTGCAAACAACTTCTCGTACACGACCCAGCCAGCGTCCGGCCCCGCGCACACCAGGACAGCGAGTGCGACCACAAGAGACGGCGCTTTTCAGTATGCCAGTCCCCCGACAAACATTACCTACACGGCTCAGCCAGTAGGCTCCAACAAGCCGCCTCACGTGCGACACAACTCCCAGCCCTCATACTCTGCGACGCAGCCCCAGTACACCGCTGTGCCCAATGTTGCCTCTCCAACCGCCCAGTATACACCCAGCCCACAGACTGCTCCCTCGCAACCTCAATATGCAACCGTGTCGCATGCACCTTCGGTCAAGTCTCAATATGGCAGCGTGTCGCACGTGTCACAGGCGCCTTCCTCGCAGCCGCAGTATACAACCATGCCGCAAGCTCCTCAACCACCATCAGCTACTGAGCAGTCCTTCCCGCCTCCTCCCATGGGCAATCACTCGCAGCGTCCTGAGCATCACCGCGCAGCTTCGTATTCTGGAGTCACGAGCCCAACCGAGGGTCGCCATGTCGTCGAGATGCGCCCACAGGGTCACCTAGGCGCGCCTGACAGGCCGGAGGGATTGCGCATGGATAGGCTATCTGTGAGCGGAAACAGGCCTGACTTGCAGACAATCATACCAGGTGGCATGCCTGGCGCATTTGGGGGTGGGCTGCCACCACCAAGTCCTTTACTTGAAGCCTACCATGGCACATACCAATCAATTAGTCCTATGCCACAGGCGCTGATGTTGGACGACGACATCGACCACCTACAACCGCTTGATACTCTCGAGCCCCGGGATACTCGTCGCAGTAAGCACGGCCACAGCCGCAGCCGCAGCCGCGCCCATTCAACTTCGCGTCGATCTCCAAGCCCATCGCGGCTGTCCAAACATGCCGATAAACTGGCTCTGGAAGCATACGGCCGAGGTGACCGTCATCGCGAAAAGGAAAAGGAGAAGGAGAAGGAGAAGCGCAGAGTCAGGATATATGATGCCACCGATGATGCTCTTGCACTCGTCGAAGCCATGGCGGGACGAACACCCAACGTGGACACCATTGTCGATATCATCCCTGCGCTTTCGCACGACCAATTGCTCGAGCTGAGAGCTGAGTATAAACGCCATTGCAAGATCCAGGGCAGGGGCATCAACATTGCCAAACACATCAAGCTGAAGACAAGCGGTAATTTTGGAAAGGTTGCGTACGTGACTGCTCTTGGAAAGTACGAAAGCGAGGGCTACTGGGCGAACTACTGGTACCAATCCAACTCTGCGCGGCGCGAGCTCCTCATCGAAGCGCTCATGGGCCGTCAAAACCACGAAATCCGCGAGATTAAAGACTCGTTCAAGGACAAGCGGTACGGCGATTCGCTCACCCGCTGCATGGACAAGGAACTCAAGGCGGACAAGTTCCGCAAAGCCGTCTTGATGGCGCTGGATGCCACGCGGCAAGAAGAAAGCGACGTCTGGCCGATTGAGTACCGCAACCGCGACGTCGACACGCTGTACAAAGCCATCAACGCCCGAGAAGGCGGCGAAAGCGTCATGCTCAGCATTGTCGTCATGCGCAGCGATGCCCACTTGCGCGAGGTGCTGCGAACCTATGAGCGAAAGTACCAAGGAAACTTTGCCAGGGATGCGTTGAAGAAGAGCAACAATCTTGTCGGCGAGGTCATTGCGCATATCCTCAATGGCGTTAGTAAGTCATTCCCTGTCGTTGCTATCTTTAAAAAAAACATACGTGCTAACAGCTCTCCCAGTCAACCGTCCCGCCAGAGATGCCATGCTCCTCCACCATGCCCTCACCGACCTCATCGAGCCCGCCTCCGATGGTCGCTCTTCCTCGGGCCGTCTCTCCTCCCGCGAGAGTACGACCAGCAAGCATGAGCGCCAGCAGCGAGTCGAGTTGCTCATCTCGCGTCTTGTACGCTTCCACTGGGACCGCCTGCATATGATGCGTGTGGCGACGACGTATGAAGAGAAGTACGGGCGGATGGTAGAGGAGGATATTGAGGAGGCGACCAGAGGCGACTTTAGAGAGTTTTGTCTTGCGCTATGTCAGAGTGCGAGGTAAGGATCTGAATGCGAAGTAGGTTGTAATGATTTTGGGAGGCAGGTATGAAGGCATGTAATATTTACGTGGGAATCTAAGTCCAGCTCTCCTGTCTTTTTGGGAGTCAAACGCTGGAAACCATCTATGTATGAAGATACGATACCAGTGAGACAATGCAAATCTGTTCTATCATCTATTCCCTGTCCTTCTTTTCTCCCAGTGTCAACACAGCACCTTGACTTTACTCCATGCCCACTCAGCCCCGATACTTAAACGACGCCAGACTCTGCGTTCGATCCGAAAAAGACCACAACTCCGCTTCCGGCAGCACATTCGCTCTCACCCCATCACTCTGACTCTGATTCTGACCCTGACTTTGACTCTGCTGTCCTCCCCCCGCCCC
>JXCC01000052.1:0-14479 GCA_000817285.1 Curvularia papendorfii | reverse complement strand
AGCCCTAGCCCTAGCCCTAGCCCTAGCCCTAGCCCTAGCCCTAGCCCTAGCCCTAGCCCTAGCCCTAGCCCTAGCCCTAGCCCTAGCCCTAACCCTAGCCCTAGCACGCGAGCTGGCATCTAAAGCCACTAGAAGCTGTACTATCCTCTGCAGATCAATCGATTAGTAACAAATACGCTACTCTAATAGTATATCTTGACTTACTTCGGCAACGGCTGCTGCAGCAAACATCCTCCCCAATTCCTGGACATTCCTCTATATAATATTAGCGCTATTCCTATCTTATTATCCCCGTGCTTATATAATATATAATAAACATAGAATAATAGATTATTACTTCTGGAAATGGCTTACGTCCTATCTGGAGTCCAGGCGCTCCAACCGTCAAACAGCCAACGCATTTCCCGTTAGCTTTTAAATAGTCAGCCAAAAGTGTACTATTTCTAATATATCATTTTACTTACGGCATCGATTCGATATACAATCGCCATTTAATGAGCACCGATCTCATGTCTTATTAGTTTTTTGCCCAATTGTTAAATCAATGGGATTATTACCGCCAGTAACTTTACATTGAGCCGCTATTAGGGAAGCAGAAGCTAGACAGCATAAAATCTGGAAAAAACGCATTTTAGAAGAGGTTTAATCTTTTGAAAAAAGGACTTGGCCGAGGTCAATGAATCCAATAGACTTCATATACAACTGAAAACACAAATAAAAGTATACCCTCTACAGCCTCTTTATATGCGGTGGCTTTCGAAACATCGTTCAACTATCATGACTTTCGGTCCGAATTAATTCACTAATAATAGAGATCCTAGTTTAGCATGTAATAGGGTTTCTAAAGAATATTATTATGATTGTCACTAGGCCTTAGATTATTCCGCACGCCGAGTTCTTAGCGATGAGCACTTGCAAGATTTGATGCAATAGTGCGGAGAATCGGGGTTTAGTAATGCCTTAGACTAGTTCGTTAGAGGCCTAGTACTTTAATAGCCTTTCTTAATAGGTTGTATGCCTAGAGCTAGAAACAATTAGCAATCAATTACTTACTTGTACACCGAGCCGTAATGCTTAGAGCCGGAAGCTATCGGCAATTAAATGCTAGCTCATTCCTCTTCTTAGATTTTACACCGAGCCGTAATGCTTAGAACCGGAAGCTATCGGCAATTAAATGCTAGCTCATTCCTCTTCTTAGATTTTACACCGAGCCGTAATGCTTAGAACCGGAAGCTATCGGCAATTAAATGCTAGCTCATTCCTCTTCTTAGATTTTACACCGAGCCGTAATGCTTAGAACCGGAAGCTATCGGCAATTAAATGCTTGCTTATTCCTCTTCTTAGATTTTACACTAAGCCATAATACTTGGAACTAGAAATAGCCTTTCGTTAATTACACTAAACTAGAACGTTTCGGACTAAAAGTAGTACTCGTCCTACTGCACTAGGGGCACCCTAGGTGCGCACGGACTCCTCGCTCCGCTCGTCGTCCTGCGCAGCTCAACGCAAATCCTCAGCTCAACGCAAAATTTCACCTTGTTATACATTTGACGCGTAGAATCCAATCAAAATAATGCCAAAGCGATATGGTGACTATAAGGCTGTTGAAGGGCGTATCTAAGAGGCCCTTAAAGCGCTAGAGTCCTCTCTTAAGACCTCTTTAGTAGTTTTGGCGCGTTAATTTGATGTGCCGTACTACCGTCTATACCGACGCGCTCGAGGCGCACAATCCAAATCTAGTAGGCCAGCACCTAATATACGCCTTAACGCGGCTCAGGATCTAGCCCTAAAGGCCTATATCGATCGCTGCGATCAGCTAGGCATGCCTGCCCTCGTTCCTCAGCTTGTCGGCGCAGCGCAACGCATCCTCGATCTCGAACACCCTAGCGGACAGGCGCCTACGCTGGGCAAGGACTGGGTAGCGCGCTGGCTCAAGGCTAATCCTGACTGCCGGAGAAAGAAACAAAGACAGCAGGAGCTTAATCGTATTACGTTAAATACTATCGAGGCATATACAGCTCACTTTAACGCTCTAAGAAAGGTCCTCAATAAGTACGTAATACAGCCATAGGATCTATATAATATGGACGAAACTGGCTTTTATATTAGTGTTAGAGGGAATAACTAGGTCGTCACGCGTCGTATAGACGTTATATAGTCGCCTAGCGATACGAATAGGGACTATATCACTGCTATAGAAACGATATCTGCTGACGGATACGTCCTCCCGCCCTTCCTCGTACTTAAGGCGAAAATACAGCTCGAGAAGTGGTATACTAATACGTTAATACCTAGCTCGTATACTATAGGACTATTAGAGATAGGCTACAACAACGATGAGCTCTTACTTAAGTGGCTTAAGCACTTCGACAAATGGACTAGGTGTTATTAGACTAGCCTATAGCGTCTACTACTATTTAACGGCTTTGGATCTTATAGTACGAAAGAGTTCCTCGATTACTATAACGAGAATTAGATTATAGCTTATACGCTGCCTCCTTATATATCTTATAACCTATAGCCTCTTGACGTTGCTGTATTTTAATCGTATAAGAAGGCACATAGGATAGCTGTAGAGCACGCGACGCGGGAAGGCTATACTGACTTTAATAAGCTAGAGTTTCTTGACGTACTAGTTATATGGTATACGTAAGAAGGCCTTCACACGCTCAACTATATAGTCAGCCTGGCTACAAGCAGGCATTGAGCCTTGGGATCCATGGAGGGCGCTGATAAAGGTGTACCCGCGCGATGAGCCTCGTACGCCACCGTACGCTGATCCTGATAGCTCTTCTTTGATAGCTACGCCTACAACACCTCGCTTATTAATCAAGTTTGCTAACAAGATAGAGAGTCTACTCTATGAGGAGGAATCCTGCGATCTAGATCGCGTTGAGAGGCTAGCAAAGGCTGCTGTAGTTAACGCGCATCTTCTAGCGTCAGCTACAGAAGAACTATATAACTTGACAGCAGCAGCGCGCGAGCGTAGGAATAGACAAAGCAGCTCGCGTAAGCAAATACTAAAGGGAGGAGTATTAAAAGCGAGAGAGGCTCGATCTGCTATTAATCGACGAGCTCAGCAGGACGCTGAGAAGGCTATACGGCAGGCTGCGCGACAGGCAAAGACTACGACAAAGACGATGACAGCACAATAATAAGAACCTCCTGCGACGTCTGCTTCTATAGGAGGCGATTTCATTAACTATAGCTACGATACGTATCGTTTATAGCCTTGAATTGTATAACATTTGCTGTCAAAATCTACAAAATATAGGCCTCTTAGGTGAAATTTTGCGTTGAGCTGAGGATTTGCGTTGAGCTGCGCAGGACGACGAGCGGAGCGAGGAGTCCGTGCGCACCTAGGGTGCCCCCTAGTGCAGTAGGACGAGTATCTATCAAGGTATATATAGTAGTAGGATAGTCGAGTAGATAGGAAGTAGATAAGAGAAGCAGAGAGATAAGAGAACAGCAGTCGAAGAGATCAGAGAAGAACGGTTCACGCGAATCTGATCTAGACTAGCAATATATTATACTTACTTACTATCCTTCTCTCCCCTAGTCTTATCTACTATTACCTACGCTACTCGAAGTCATACACTGCCTCTGAGCCTATAGTAGGATAAGTAGCAGTAGTACTACCTCTGAGTCTACTCTAGGACAAGTAGCTTTCTTCTTCTATTTCCGCACCCTATATATCCTGATAGGCTATTAGCCTCCAGGATATATATCCTTGACAAGAACAACTAACTACTAAAGAGGGCGGCGGATATTTGCTCCGACCCAGCTCCAGAATGGGTCCGGTACTTGGCAGTGTTGTAACATTGTTACATATACGAGCAAATACTCTTTAGTAAGTAATAGCTTTCTCTTCTCAGCATTAGCAAGAGCTTAGAGCTAGTTACCTTAAAGGCGGTCGTAGAGTGTTGAACGAGGAATATTAAATAGCTTTGCAGCTTTACGTTAGCTATATATTTGATGTTTTTGAATTAATTAAGATGCGAGACAAAGTCTACCTTGCCTTTAAGGCGATACAGAGCGTTTTCGTCGCGGCATGGCTGTTGGGGTGTAGAGTGTTGGGTCAGGTTTGGTGGGGTGGCCGAATGACTGATCCCGCACGTTATGGTCACGTGGTTGCCCACTAACTAATATCGCTGTATTTAACCTTGCTCCCATAATAATACACATTAGAATACACAACACCTTTCTACACACTCAACTGCTTACAACATATGTACATCAGGCGTTAGATCTGGAACCGAGCTGTGACTGATCTTGAACCCCAGGATTTCCCCGCAGACGCGAAGCCCCTTCATCTGTGATTACCGGCTAATACATGAGCTAAGCTAAATGTAGATGAATTTTAGTAAGTACTACTCGTCCTACTGCACTAGGGGGCACCCTAGGTGCGCACGGACTCCTCGCTCCGCTCGTCGTCCTGCGCAGCTCAACGTAAATTTTTGTCTACGGGGTCTATATTACATAGATTTTGACGACAAATATTATATAATTTCAAGCTATAGACAATACATATCGTAGCTATAGTTAATGAACTCGCCTCCTGCAGGGGTAGGTGTCGCAGAAGGTTCTGGTTGTTGTGTTGTCGTCGCCTTTGTTGCAGCCCTTGCCCGTCGCGCGGCCTGCCGTACAGCCTTCTCAGCGTCCTGCTGAGCTCGTCGATCAACGGCAGATCGAGCCTCTCTCGCCGTTAATACTCCTCCCTTTGATATTTGCCTGCGCGAGCTACTTTGTCTATTCCTGCGCTCGCGCGCCGCTGCTGTCAAGTTATATATTTCCTCTTGAGCTGACGCTAACAGGTGCGCGTTAACGATCGCAGCCTTTGCCAGCCTCTCAACGCGATTGAGATAGCAGGACTCCTCGTTGAGTAGACTCTCTGTTTTATTGGCAAACTGAATCAGAGAGCGAGGTGTTGTAGGCGTCAGTGTAAAAGGAGAGCTATCAGGATTGCCTTGTGGTGGTGTACGAGGCTCATCGCGTGGGTACACCTTGATCAGCGCCCTCCATGGGTCCCAGGGCTCAATACCTGCCTGTAACCAGGCTGACTGTATAGTTGAACGTTTGAAAGCCTTCTTACGGATGCCGTATATCGCGTCAAGAAACTCTAACTTATTAAAGTCAGTGCAGCCTTCTCTTGTCGCGTGTTCTACAGCTGTCTTATGCGCCTTCTTATACGGTTGAAATATAGCAACATCAAGAGGCTATAGATTGTGAGATGTATGAGGAGGCAGCGTATAAGCTATAATCTAGTTCTCGTCGTAGTAATTAAGAAACTCTTTTATACTATGAGATCCAAAGCCGTCGAATAGTAGTAAGCGCCATAGACTATATTGACGATGCTTTGTCCATTTATTAAAGTACTTGAGCTATTTAATTAAGAGCTCGTCGTTATTATAGCCTATTTCTAATAATCCTACCGTATACGAGTTAGGTATTAACGTATTGGTATACCACTTCTTAAGCTGTGCCTTTGCCTTGAGTATCAAGAAGGGTGGAAGGACGTATCCATTAGTAGATATCGTTTCTATAGCAGTGATGTAGTCTCTATTCGTGTCGCTAGGCGATTGTACAGCGTCCGTACGGCGTGTGACAATCTAGTTGTTGCCTCCGACACCAATACGAAATCCAGTCTCGTCCATGTTGTATAGGTCCTGCGGCTGTATCGCGTACTTATTAAGAACCTTTTTAAGAGCGTTAAAGTGAGCTGTATACGCCTTAGTAGTATTTGACGCGATACGATTAAGCTCTTGCTTTCTTTGTTTCTTTCTTCGACAGTCAGGGTTGGTCTTAAGCCAGCGCGCCACCCAGTCCTTGCCTAGAGTAGGCGCCTGTCCGCTCGGGTGTTCGAGATCGAGGATACGTTGAGCTGCGCCGACGAGCTGAGGGATAAGGGCAGGCATGCCTAGCTGATCGCAGCGATCAATATAGGCCTTCAAGGCTAAGTCTTGGGCTACGTTAAGGCGTGTATTGGGTGCTGGCCTGTCAGATTTAGACTGCGCGCCTTGAGCGCGTCGGTACAGGCGCTGGTAGGGCACATCAAATTAACGCGCCAACACCGCCAAAGGGGTATTAGGAGAGGATTGTAGAGCTATAAGGGCCTCCTGAATACGGCCCTCAACAACCTTATAGTCGCCGTATCGCTTTATCATTATGGTAATGAGATTCTACGTATGAAATATGTGGATAGGACAAAAATTTACGTTGAGCTGAGGATTTACGTTGAGCTGCGCAGGACGACGAGCGGAGCGAGGAGTCCGTGCGCACCTAGGGTGCCCCCTAGTGCAGTAGGACGAGTACATATCTAGATAATCCCGTATTGAAGCCGAAAGTTTCTCGGCGTTAGTATAGCGCCGAACTTCCTCCACATACCGCCCCTTGTACGGAGGACGCTTTCAAAAGTTCCTGCCAGACAGGGGTTCTTAAAACTACCGAAATACTACCGAAGTACAGCCGATCTATCGAACGCTTCTCTACTTAAAATATCTTCTATCTTCATGATACTCGTTACCGCCTTCAAGCTCAATGATCTGTTCGATATGCAATGGGATCCGCTCTATCCAATCTTAGATTTAGTGTTGAGGTAGCTCACTCCAGACTTAATACTAAGTCTTGGTTGCCTCAGCTCGAGACTTTGGAGCATCTTTCTTAGTTGTTCTTCTCTTCATCCACGACCGAGCTGGCTCGATAGCATTTAGATCAGGCGAGTTAGCACATCAGAGAAGTCTCTAGATAACTTCCTTTGCATATACTAGAGCTTAGGCATAGTGGATATAAGAAGCAGCCTTGTCTTCTTGGACGAGTGTACTAGGCCTATCCTTTAGACACTCTTTAGCAAAAGGAAGGAGCTTTGGGACCAGAATCTGACGTTGTTAACGCCACCAGTCAATACCTTTGCCACTACCTCGCGTAAGCTTGCCAGTCTTTGCCGTGGATTTTCCATACTAGAGTTCTACTTCTTTTACTTCTTAGATCAAGCCGTCTTACTCCTGTTTCTATCTCCCAGTTTAATTTTATGGTAGGCTCAAGAACCTTATTCATCTCGTCAATCTGAGCTGCTGCTTCCCTTCTCTCTTACGCAGTCTCAGGTTTCCAAACATGATAGGGACCTTTCTTATCGTACGAGAAGCAGCTCCAGAACATGAACTCAGAGTATCCCTTCCACCTTCTCAGATACAAGACTTGACAAGAGCTTCGTCTGGCTTTCTCCATACACGATAGCCACCTCGACCGTGGTTCAAGATCACCGAAGTCTCGTCTGACCAGATAACATTTCTTCCAGTCCTCAAGCGTCCAGTCTTTATGGGCTAGACACCAGACCTGTCTCTCCTGTCTCATCGTCTTCGTCAACCCAGGCTTCCTCGTCGGCTTGGTCTTGTTGTATCCGGCTGCCTTGAGTACTCTCCAAACAGTGACGGACGAGACGTGACCGAGAAGACTAAGTTCACCAGCTAGATCAGCACAGCTCTCCTCTCGTCCACATCAGTCACGGCGTACTTTCTGGAGAACCTCCTCTTGAACTGCCTCTTGTTTTCATGGACGACCTGAGCGAGGGGCTTCTACAAGATACTCTGACGAAGCTTGATGATAGGGGCATTCGGCTCGTATCCTCGCTTACAGGCTCTAACATAGATCGCGTTGATAGTCCGTGGTGGAATACCAGTAAGTTCGCTGATCTGAGTGGTAGACTTCCCTACAAAAGGAGATTTTAGTGTCACAATCAAGGCACGGGTCGAAATATGAGTATCAGGAGCCATCTTAACACCAAAAATTTGGGTACATTAGTATATCTAGAGCTTCAAAACTGGTGAATAGCCCACCAAAATTACTGGTGGGTCCCAAGAAATTCAGTCCGATTGGCTGACTGATAAGGCCGGCGCAGGCAGGAACTTCTGAAAACGTCCTCCATATTGCTACAAAGATTCAGGCCGAAGCACCAGGGCTTCGCTATGCCTCTAAAAAAATTGTGAAAATGGACATAATGGACGAAATTTCTTAATCCACTTAGAAACCAGCAAAGTTATTAACTGGTATCAAGCATCTTGGAGATTCGGTCATGGGAATCGGATGGTACCTGTCTTCAACAGGGAGGTCATGGGCAAAATTTTGACTATTGAACCATCTATTACTAGAGAAGACTTAAGAATCTTGCTTTAGAAATGCCTTTCTGTGTAGTTGCAAGATTCCAAGATCATGTGGTTGGAAAGTAGAAATATCGGTAGTATAGCTAGCTTGCTGTCTTCAAGCACAGGCGCGCCCTCAGCGCAAGTCATCTTTTACTGTGTTGAAGGGTGAGCCTCACTATCCTTGCGTTGCCTCCTCTTGGCCTTGACAGCCTCTTGTGGTTGCTTTTTACGAAGTGGCGGAGGAGATCTTACCTCAGAATGCGTGTGATATTACCCTCTGGATCCTAAATCTATCGGCAAATTCAGTTCCTGCTTAGAATCCAATTCCATCTAAAGTAGCTTATCTTATGTGATACCTTTGTGTCCTTTAGACGGTTCATATTGCGACGGATAGTTATTGTCCAATGACCAGTTTGATTGACCTTTGCACGATGGCGGATAAACCCTGCTAGCAGATCTCCGCTAATATTGACGCGTAACTTCCCTCCACATCGGCAAAGGACCCCGTGCGAGAACTTAGCCGAGGCGCATTTGGGGAAGAACGACGTAAGTCGATACTTCCCCGCTCTATTCACCTACATTGGGGATAGCACGGAATGGTTTACAGTTGTACAAGCCCTAGTAGCCAGATGTCAGAACTTCTGTATTTAGAGTCGGTGCCATACCAAAGTTAATCTCTATGAGCACCAATATGTCGGCCACTGCACACAAATCGCAAAGCAGTGATCAGAATCCGTATGAACGATACTGTGTCTATAGTTTTGCTGGGGTTTTTGCTCTTTTGATAATCCGATCTATTTATCAGATTCTGTCCTCGCCTCTTCGTAATGTGCCAGGTCCATTCCTTGCTCGTTTTACTCGACTATGGGAACTCCAGGCTATCCGCAAGCATGACAACACGACGTTAAACATCGCGCTACACGAGAAACATGGCAAGTCAACAAAGCCTTAATTTCTCAACTACACTCGATGAAGACCAATAGACGTAGCATTGCTAACTCGTTTAGGTCCTGTTGTGCGCCTCGCACCGAACAGATACAGCCTGAACAGCGGCGAAGCCGCCAAGGTCATCCTTGGACACAGGAGCGCCCTTGACAAGTCGAGCTATTACCATACGTTTGGTCAACCAGACGTGTACAACCTCTTCTCGGAATCAAGTTCAGAGGTGCACGCCACAATTAGACGTCCGTTGGCGCATTTGTACTCGCAAACATCGCTTGTCTCCTACGAGCCATTTGTTGATACATGCAACTCTATCTTACTTAAGAGATTCGAAGAGTATGCTGAGAGCGGGAAGATCCTAGACCTACGGGAGACGATGCAATTCTACGCCTTTGATGTGATTGGTGAAATCACAGTTGGATCAAGGTTTGGCCTCATGGAGGACGGTGGCGACAAGTTCGGTATCATTAAGGGAATCGACGAAGCCACGATCTACAGTGCCATCATGGGCTTGACACCTGAGTGGCATTGGTGGGTAGCGAAAACGATGGAAAAATTGAAGCTTGAGCCAGGCTTCAAGAAAATACTCGATTTCATGGGCTACCATGTCAGTAATCGTGTCTCGGGACGCAACAAACCACCTGAAGACCGCAGTGACTTCCTTGACAAGATGCTGCATATGGAGGAAGAAGGCAAAGCTACACGCTTTCATACCGAACAAGTCACAGCTCAAAATATCGCAGCTGGTTCCGACACTACAGCTATAGCCCTCACTACAGCCATCGCGTACCTTTCTATGTACCCCAACACTCTCACGGCTCTCCGCACCGAACTCGATGCTGCTACCGCAGTCGGTGACCTCTCCGAAACAGCAACTTTCAAGGAATCTCAAAGACTCCCTTATCTTCAAGCGGTTATTATGGAAGCTCTGCGCATACACCCCGCCGTTGGCGCGCCATTAACCCGTGTAGCCGGTCCACAAGGTCTCCAGATAGACAAATATTTTTTCCCACCCGGTACTGAGATAGGTGTCAACGCCTGGGTGATCCACTATAACAAATCCATCTTTGGTCCTGATGCACACGTTTTTCGCCCAGAACGCTGGCTCACTGAGGACAAAGAAGAGCGTGCAATGCTAGACAGAAACTTCTTGGCTTTTGGTGGTGGTGCGAGAACATGCATTGGCAAGAATATCAGCTTGTTGGAGATGAACAAGGTTATTCCCCAAATTGTTAAAAAATATGATTTCGAGATCCAGTCGAATGATAGAGGCCAGAAGTTTAGCTGGCAAACTATGTGGTTTTCTAAGCCTATCGTTAGTGTAATAGTCAAAAAAAGGTCAAAGGTTCAGACGGTCAGATGACTATACTTATACACTACAAATATCAACTTCATGTTCGCGATAATGCCTCTTTAGCAAGCCGTGCTAATCCTAGGCCTTCTAGAAATCAATTTTTAACAAGGCTGACCAAGGTCGTACCTACCGACTCATAATTGATGATAACGGTCTCTTTCTAGCCCTTGCCACATTGCGGTTTCTATGACAAAGCCATAACTATTGGTTCCCTCCTGTAGCTTTGGTAGCCGCATCGACCAACTCCATAGCCATCTCATAGGGGGCTTTGTCCTGAGTGAAATTAATCCATCGCGGCGTTTTGAACGCCATAATGAGATCCTTTGGATTTACTTCCAGCCCAAGCACGTTTGCGCCTCAAGTTATGGCATGTGTCGAAATTATCTTGTTAGCGGGCGTGTAGAAATTTACCAAACGTAGTTGTGGTAGATCTAGTCACCATTATTGTGGACAGCAAGCAAGCTGCTACTATGTGCGGCAGTGTTCATCATTGTACGCTGCATATTCCGAGTTGTTAAATTTGGTGAAGGGCATAACGGCTATCTTGCTAGTCACGAGGTTGTATCGAAATAGCCCTAAGTGGCTGGCGTGATTTGTCCCCCCGTTTTTGAGATTTGTCCCCCGCCGAAGTACCAAATTGCTTTACATCTACATAGCTTGACACTAGCAAGATAGTAAGTGGATTTTTGAACGTTATATAACACTCTAGGGCCTCGCAAAGCTTCCTTGAAAGTTTGAGACTTAAATTTGGTCTATGTTGTGATCTAATTGTATGCTAAAGTTGGCGATATTTTAGAAGAAATCGCCGACTTCAACTCGATTTGACTTGTTCCTATCGCTTTGGAAATTCGTAAAACTTAGAGGAGAGGTACTTTCGTGTATGCGAAACGTGTTTCTAGCTTTAAACATAAAAATTACACGTGGTGTTGCGATGAAATTGCATTGCGCAGCGCAAGAGCTGCCATTTTCGGTACTTCGGCGGGGGACAAATCTCAAAAACGGGGGGACAAATCACGCCAGCCGTGTAGTGATTTTTGTACATACAGCTACGCGACAAGAGTTTCGCAACGCTAGCGCCAGCCACCCCACCAACCACTACTTTCACCACTACTTTGAACACCCACCACCACCCCACCACTATACTAATTCGATCGTCGAGTGCATAAACGATGGCGCGCGGTCTAAATATGACCTTAGACGAGCGAAATATCGCTATTGGCATACTGCGCGCGGGTGCAACGCTGTCAGAAGTCGCAGCTAAGTTTGGACGCGCGCCATCGACTATCCACCGGCTTTATCAAAAGTACTGCACTACTAACACCACACGTGATAGACCTCGATCCGGCCGTCCAAGGATACTTTCAGACCACCAGAAGAAGATTATATTGCGTATTGCACGCCGATCGCCCAAGATTATATACAAACACCTAGTCAAAGAGGCTGTCTTTGTGCATGCCGACGGGACAACTTCAAAGCTACCTAGTCGACGCACCTTATGCCGGGTTCTTAAAGGCCTTGGCCTACGCAAATATCGTTGTAAAGGCCGTCCAAAAATTACCCGTCTTTATGCTTATAAGCGCTACAAGTTTGCGTGTACCTACCGACCGTTTCCTTGGCATCGCCGCACGGTTATTTTCTCGGACGAGTGCTCCATTCAGAAGGAGTCTGGTGCCCAACAGGAGTGGTGCTTTCGCTATCCACATGAGAAATGGAACAAGGAGATGATTAGCGAGGTTTATCCTTCACAGGGGCCACAGCAGATGGTGTGGGGGGCTATATGGCTAAGTAGAAGAGGCCAACCTTGTCGAAGTCCACTTGTGATCATGGAAAGGGATTTCAATGCTAAACGCGGTGGCTACTCCAGCCAAAGTTACATTAAAGCCCTTCGTCAGGGTCTACTCCCTTACTACCGTCCGGATCAGATCTTCATGAACGACAACGCGCGCATACATACAGCTAGAGTTGTCCGGACTTTCCTTGCCAATCACCACATTCATACACTCGATTGGCTGGCCTACTCACTAGATTTAATCCAATCGAACACCTCTAGTGGGCCCTTAAGCGTGAAGTGCATAAAATCTTCCCTCAGTATACAAATTATAGCCAAGCCTAAGATAAGTGGTAACGTAAAGCACCACCGAGCCGGACACACCACCAAGCCGGACACTTTTTCTTAGCATCGCGAACTTCATGTACGAAAACTTAAATTACTCTACACTAGCTATAGATGCGTTATACGACTTACTTGTATCTAATAAAGAATCTTCTTTTACATCTTTTTGGCATATACGGGCGTTATGGCCCACTCTCCTATAGGTTCTACAGTGCTGTTGACCTGGTTAAGCCTTTTCTTGACTACCCCCACTACGCGCCTTCTTTGATGTTGTACGACTAGTAGAAGTACTTTTAGCTGCCTGCGATGCTCCTGCACTAAAGTCTAGTGTCCCGCCTGTCTAAATCCGCTTTCTTTTACGCCCTTAGCGCTTTGTTACCTCTACTAATTGCTCTTCAAGCTTTCGTATGCGGGCCTTCATAAGCATATTCTTATGTAGCATCTCCTCAGCTCCTTTGATAAGCTTTAAGAAGCCTTCTTGTGTAGCAGTTGGTGATCGTACGAAAGAATCTCTTATAAGCTTCGACTGTGATCCAAATTCGTGCGAATTGCTAGGAGTTTTAGACTCCTAGGGTGTTTCTAGCTGAGCTTCTTGTAGTGGGGTACAAAGGCGTATATTAAGGCGATTAATGACTCTCTACGCGTCGAGAGGAACTAGCCCTACTACCTTAAAAGCCTTCTTATAGTTATCGGACGTAAACACGTTATAAAACGCGTCTTGAAAGGCTAGGAGGAAGCGTTCCTTATCAATATGCTAGACGTGGTGGCGTGCTAAGTCTCGTACGCGTTGGGAGTACTTCTACTTAAAAGGAGAAAAGTAGATAACGTTAAGTGGCTAAAGTATATGTGATGAATGGGTAGGTATACAAAGAGTAAGGATCTTCTATTTAAGATAGTAGTCCTTATGTTGGCACGATAAAGGTGGGGTTGAGTCAAAACAACTGCAGTTGTATAAAACACTAGAATGAAGACTTGACTGATTCACTGCCACTAGTCTATCGGCGTAGCTATATACTCAGCAGTAGCAGGCAGGCCTGCCACTGCTGAGACGTTTGCTCCCTTGCTGAGACTTGCATGCCCCTGCTGAGACTTGTATGCCCTTGCTGAGACCTGTAGGCCCGTGGCAAGACCGAGGTAAGACTGGTATCGTCAGCTCGATCCTACTGTATGTCCCAACATCCACCAACACGAATAGCCACTGAGTCAAACGTGGCATTGCACAGTGCAAAGGTTGCACCTTGACTATCATAAAGAACTGGTGGATTGATGGATTTCAACCATGGAATCATGATTGATTTCGGAAGGTATGTGTAGTCGGCACCCGAGTCCACAAAAAGCGCCTGAGTTCCATTGTCGAAAGCTGTCTCATTCCACGGTATGTACTTGTCACCCAGTGTCATGCCATCTGGGATGAAATCCCAGAAGTAATTTCGGTATGGAGGGTTATATCTTCTGAGTGAGGCACTGCCAAACCCCCCGCGATATTGTACCAAACCTGGTGGCGCAGCCCTCCTATAATCAAGAAACCGGCATTTTCTCCAACTGGTCCGCCCACGGCTTGACCACAAGTGTAAAAACTGGTTTCTTAATAACACCGCTTTCGAACGCGCTTATTATCCATGGGTTATATGGAATTGCATTATTTGGATTTGGATAGGATAAGTTAACGTAGTTTACAAGCGAGTGACGCGTACAAGCGAGTGACGCACCCCACGAACTTTGCGCACCTCTCATCTCTTTACATACAATGGCTCAACACCAGATTACTCAAATACATTTAAAAGAAGCAGATATCCAGCTTGCTATCTCATCTATTAATACCAAATAAATTTAAAGTAATCGCTTTGCTGCTGCGGTCTACAACGTGCCTGAAGCGACGCTCCGCCGCCGACGCGCTGGCATGTCTGCCCGACGCGATTGCCAGCCTAGTTC
>JXCC01000051.1:0-40460 GCA_000817285.1 Curvularia papendorfii | reverse complement strand
CACCCACTTGCTCACCCACTGCTCACCCACTGCTCACCCACTGCTCACCACTGCTCACCCACTGCTCACCCACTGCTCACCCACTGCTCACCCACTGCTCACCTGATGCGTACAACGCGAATCATGCTCTACTATAGCTAACTATTCACTTCACTACGCGATAAGAGTATAGTTCAAAGAATTTTCTACTAGCAATTCTATTCTGAAGAAACTACAAATGCTATTTGTTTACTACTCTCGCTTGCTACATGCAGTCCTAACATCAAGATATCGTACTTCGCAGCGCTGGCTAGAGCATAAATTAATGCTACGAATGGTAGACACTTCAGTCTCATCATTCTATCCCACTCCATGTTATTCTCTAATACGCATTTCTTACTCTCTCTAGCTACTATAGAGCTAGGAAATGCGCGGGCAGCTATACTAAGTCGCAGCAAGCATCGCATTTGCAAGTGTAAACAACTGCTAACTGTGCGGTACAACGACGTGGACCCAAGTTCTGACAGCGTGGCATCTTCCATCTTTCCATTCTCACCACATCAGCGCTAAACAAGCCGACAATGCGCCATGTGATATTACTGCAATATGTAGTATTAGCACCACTCGGAGCTTTATCAATACATCCGTACGCATGTATAATATTAGGGCCCACCCAAGTAGTTTCACACAAATTAGGTCGCAGACGTAACGCTTTAATGTTGTCGCTCACTGTGGACGATAGCACGTGTGGGGCAGATCCGTGCAGAGGCCAAGGATGGTGGCGCTGCGACTACTAGGGTGGAGCACTTCCAACGACGCCACTCGTGATGAACTCTCCGGTAATGTCCCTTGATGATGACATGGTCAGGTAATACTCGCAACTGGTAACGTTGGAGAAAAGCAGCCCCTAAGTTACACAGAGTATTTGGCAGGACTGTCGCTTAGGTACAGTACATATTAGTTTTGTGCAGCAGGTCGTAAAAGAGCAGCCCTCGGCTCTATCCAGCTATTGCGACACGTTGCTCTTCGCACATGTCTAGGGAGAACCAATGCCAGAACAACATGGCGACATTCGGTTAACTACTTCCAGAACTTCAGAATGTTGTATTTTGATTATAACATTATATTATTCAACATCCCAATTATCTGCGGCCATTCTAAGCCAACTCAAAGGAGATAGGGGGCAAATGTTAGATCTAATTAGCTATGTTGTGCCTGCTTCATTGGGCTCCTGTTCTTTCCGCAATGGCCACAGTTGATAGATATCTGACTACATAACAAACGTCAACACGGTAGCTTGGGCACTGACCCAGAGCGAATGTCATGTTTACGCTTGTCTGGTGACACCCTTCTGTTCAGCGCTCAACTCTACTAACTTGGTATCAGCCCGAGGATCCATTGTTGCTGTTGAACCTATTTTGATGGCTCTCATGTCCCACAGCGAAAGCGCCTTCAGCCCAGGTAAGGAGGCGACGATAATGGCAAGGGACAATTCGACCATACTAAGGATATCTATATTATATTTAAATTAGCAGCAGGCTCCCAACTTTATAACATCAGCTTTTCAACGTACAGACAAGATTTTCCTGGCCTGTCCCAATTTTCAGACAGATGAAGCGAACAATACCTGTGAGTATAGGAAGTGTTCCCATAGCAAGTGTCAAAAATACCGCAGTAGAGGCCTCAAGGACACCTTGGATAAGGAGAGTCACCGGGACTATGTATATGATCAGGTAGCACGTCAGGCCAAGCGCGAAGTTCAGGATAAAAGGCTCCTGAGCATAAAACACAGAACACGCGCCTTCTTCTTGAGACCACTGCACAGAGACATCTTTGCCGCAGAAAAATGTGTCATCGAATAGAATCGTCAAATAGCAGGCAATAACAAAGATAGTGATCAAGAAAAAGGCTTTTCGTGCCGTTTTGTGACGACTGAAATTGAAGAAGGTCCAGTAGAAAGTCAACATGCTGAGCTTGGGCAAGCCTAGCCCAAAGTCGTAGAAGTAATTTGATGCAAAGGAAATCTGAAGAGAGAATGTGTCAGTATCGATTTCGGTATGACTAAAAGGCGGGTGGGAAGAAAATTGGAGGACGAGAGAATAAACAGGCAGCGCGTACTTTGGACAACCTTTCTGAGGTGTTGTATTTATCCAAGACACCCATCTGAAAAGTAAGAGTATCGCAGATAATCAAGCCCAAGCCATCAAATGCGGAGGCAATTAACAAGATCTCAGACCAGCCTAATTTCTTGTGGAAGTAGAAACGGTGCGCGTAGATACGCAGAGCAACAAAAATACACGCAACGATCAAGAAAATCCACTCCGTGATCTAAGTTGGTTTTCTCTATTAGAAATCGCACATGGGGCATGTATATAATTGTCAACTTACCATACAATCTTTGCCATCAATAAAGTATGCCATTGCAGCAAACTAGAGCGATTGAAATGAGAAAGGCGTGGATGTTCAAACTGACCAGCGGGAGATGGCCCTCACTTGTCAGGGTAAGAGAGATCAAAAAGAAAGAGCAACTTTAAATTAAATATTTTACTGAATGTACTCTAGTTTCATATGTTTGTTGCTGACAAAGTGTCCCACTGGGTGGGTCGCAGATGCAGATTCACGCGGGATCACCAGTCAACTAACTATATTACATTCTAATCGTACCCGGTAAGGGTACTAGTGAGCCAACTATGATCGTATCTCAGCGCATTTGGATGCAACATTGCCTCAAAAAAGCGACATCTTGCGTGACGAAGGGCTTAGCTCGATTTGTGACTGTCATGATTGGGCCTCAGCATCATTAGTTAGATCTACATGCACTAGCTAATCATGTAACTGCTTTGGCCTTTGGTATGGGGCAACCCGAGTGGTTTGCTTTAGCTCTGGTGACTGTGTAAGGGGGTCTCAATCCAGAACGACTGACATATAGATAATGATAAATTCAGAGTAAGCTGAGATTAGCAGAACAGGATTGTAGCTGTGAGTAGAGACCAAGCTACAGTGGCTAACTTGTTCGCTGCAACTAAGCAGACAGTTCTAGAGAGACTTTATCGATCTTACTAACTGAAGTTACTGATTTGCAGTAAGCAACACTATATCGAGTATCCAACTAGATAACCTTGTTCAATACTTCTAACTCAATACTTCTTGCACAATTTGCTTCCACATGCTCTACAAGATTGATGTCTTCGTTAGGGATTAACTAGCAGGAAATTTGCCCGTCAGTCGTCGGAAAAAGTATGTTCTCTTTTCATCATTAGTATGTCTAGTTGTCGGTACTCTAAAACCACTTACCAAGATCGATCCTAGTTTCTAGAGACTCAGATGCAGGACCCTTGTCCTCAGTGCAAATGCAGACAAGATTCAGTTCTTCCAGAGCACACTGAGTGCAGGTAAGCAAAGCATTGCCATCTCTGCTTACGTCTAAGTATGAGACTTTAGCTGACTTAGAGGGAGCGGTAATCACCTTTCGAATTGTAGCTGTCCATCGTTATTGCTGATACACCGGTTCAGATCGATGCTCGCCTCACTGGGCCCCCCTTCAAATGCGACACATAAGGCCGTCAGTTTGCTCCCTTTGATGTCGAAATTAGTGCAAAACAAGTGTAGAAGCCCCGGCGCGCCACTGTCTTGACGAGGGAGGCGGGTTCTAGAAGCCCAAAGGCCAGCCCCGGAATAAGGCAGAAAAATACGCAGGTGGGGACAGAAACAGTCTCCCAGTACATAGCGATAATTTGGAGAGATGCCGAAGTATGCTAGTTACCAAAGGGCAATGGCAACTACGATACAGAAGTCGATGTGCATTTTATATTCACTCATTCAGTACTACAAACGCCAGCTGAATTTGGCTCCAAGTTGAAACCCCAAAAATAACTAACTAACTAGTCATACTAAAGTCTTAGTCTCACATCTTCTATTCGCGTGATTACCCCTAAGCACGTTATCAGAGCACATACGCTTGTTCTCTTGCTTCACACACCTCTTCACCATTGTTTTCCTAGGCCATAATCTGTAGGATGGCTTGCTTTCTAATTACTAACGTGTTCGTGAACCTGTCGCTACCTTCACATCTTGCAAACCAAGGCTCTTTGCAGGCCAAGTCCTGCGCTTCGAACTTGCATCGTCCTTATAGAGTAGATAAGAGCGGTATGAGGCAATGGGCATCTTCGGCTAGCGCATTTAGAATTTGAGGATGCTCGAGGGATGTGATACAAAAGCATCACCACTATCATTGTTATTAAGTAGAGGGAGATCACTATGTCACAGCGACTGATAGCGTAATTTAATAACTAACACACATTTTCAGAGAAGATCCGCTATCTAAGGATCTAGTGAGATAAAACTTAGAAAAGATCAATGTTATTAGTACCAATAGAACGCTTCTTAAGGTAGGGGAACTAGATCAAGCACGTGTAACGTACATCCCTTCGTAGCGGAACAACCGCCGTGACGGACAAAATTGCAGGTACCTCAACTTTGCAGCGCCATGATAACCTACATACATCATAATAATTATGTTGGCCTCTCCAAGTATATACTAGAATTGATTTTAAGTTGGGTTATGCCCACCAATACAAAAATTACAATAGTGTAGACACCTTCCTTCCAGATATGCGAAGACACCTGCTTCATCTCAATAATGCGCCTCGCGATTTTTAAGGCTACTCCCCTCATTTCTATCCGTCGCAATATGTCTGTCGTTTCTGTACGCGTCTATGTATTCGATAAAATCGCTCAGGCCTACTCGCCAGCTGTAGGGGCTGGTCTCTTGACTGATTCGTGCGTGATCGCCAGACGGCCTGGTACCTCCGTACCTAATGCACCAATCAGTAGTGCTGACATAATCTCGGATACTAAGCCAGCCGAATAGGGATAAGCTCAAAACAACAAGTCACCTGATGTCTTGAGCTTACTGCTAGCGTCGCTGGAGGAGTTTCACCTCTGCCGACAACAAAGGTGCTTAAACTACACGAGAACCTTAGCAAGCATATTTAGATAGTGGTTGAAGGGAAACGGCAAGCCGCTGGGGACAGATGGCCCTTGTTTTCGGGGGTGAAGTGGGGCGGCGGGGAACAAAGTCTCTGCGACGCGTCGGCTGTCCGCCAAGCCTGCCAGCCGGGCATAGCTGTGGAGATCACGGCTGAAACCGAGTACGATATAATCAATTAATCAATCAATCGCTGGAGGAGCTCCTCAGTTTAACGATGCTGAAGGGGCGAATCTTCAACGCCAACTTCGTAGTTCTAGAAGTAGCCGATCTACCGTTATTTGGCTAGGACGATTATGAGGCTAATGCCCACCCCACAGCGATTAGTGTGTTTTCTTGCATGTGGCTAAGTTCCTGCTTCTAGCAGTTTAGCCTTACCCGCACCCTTAATCGTAGATGATTAACCTTATTAGAGTAGCTTCGAGCCAGCAGAGCTACTCTAAATTAGTCAACCGAGGCGCAGGGCTCATAACGCTTTCAGTACAAGTAATCAAATTGCACTGTTAAGTGATATTTTAGAACTTTGTGTGCTTATATAAATGTTTCCCCTCTATGGCGGGATATACGCTAGTAGCGACCGCTGCTATTACTGTAACCTCGCTAATATACAGATGAGTGACGCAATGGATGAACTACCTTACGGATTTTGGAAATGCATTAGACCCAAAGCTATATTGTGGCCTCACGTGCCTCACCAGTAGAGAAGCGCTGAGGTGATGACAATTTGGCGTTATCGATAAGGTGCGGCGCAGCACGACGAGCTGTTCAGCCTTGTTGCAGTCGCAATCCCTCAGCCTAACGCTCCCGCTTCAGCTCCTCCGCCCAGACAATGCATTCTTCCTCCATTTACGCCTCCCTCCATACACATCTGCCACCTCTGTGGATTTCACGACATGGATCCGCTCAGCGTCACAGCCAGCATCATCGCAGTTCTCCAGCTCTCAGCCAAGGTTCTCGAGTACCTAAGCGACGTTAGAGATGCCCCGAAAGAACGCTCGCACTGCGAGGCTGAGATATCGAACCTTTCCACCCTACTTCGTGCCTTGCGAGATTACGTCCAGACAGGAGATCTAAGCCAGCTGTCGTGTACCGCCATCGCAGAGCTCGCAGCTCCTAAGGGCCCATTCGACCAGTTCAAGCAGGCGCTTGAAGCGCTGCAGACTAAGATTACAGACGGAGGTCGGTTAAAGAAATTAGGTGAAGCGCTCGTGTGGAAGTTTAAGAAAGAGGAGATTGCTAGCATATTAGATCGAATAGAGCGTTTGAAGTCGCTCGTAGAGATCGCGTTGCAGATGGACCACTTGTAAGCTTCCCTACTAGGACGGTAGAGTGATGTTGCTTACATCCTAAAGCGAACTCTCTAAAGCCATCAAAGAAGATACCCACTTCGTTCGGACACACGTACCTGTCATCCAGTCAGGTGTAGAAGAGATCCAGCAACATCAAGACGCCGCGAAGCACCGCAGGATTCTAGAATGGATCTCTCCCACAGACTACCCCGCACAACAATCCGACATCATAAATCGCAGACAGGAGGGAACAGGCCAATGGTTTCTAGATGCGCCTCAGGTGGCCACGTGGCTTAGTGATCCCCAGGCAACACTCTTCTGCCCAGGTATCCCGGGAGCTGGCAAGACCATGGTAGCCGCCATCGCGATCGACCATCTGTTGAAATCAGTGCAGAGCAATTCACATGGAGTCGCTTACGTGTACTGCAACTATAAGGCTCGGGAGGAGCAGGATACTTCGAGGATGTTGGCAGCTATCCTCAAGCAGCTGGTGCAGGCTCGACTGTCACTAGTGGATCCCGTGGAACGGTTATACAAACAGCATGCTGACAGAAGAACCAGGCCATCACCTGATGAGGTCTTCGGTGCACTCCTAGATGTACTTAAACGTTACTCTACTGTCTATATTGTGGTCGATGCTTTGGATGAATGTCTGGACAGCGACGGCACTCGGCGCCAGTTTCTAGCCAAACTCCGCGGTCTTCAGGCGGAACGTGACGTTCGCCTAATGGCCACTTCGCGTTTTATTCCAGAGATTGTGGACATGTTTAATGAAGGGCTAAAGCTGGAGGTGCAGGCTAGTGAAGTGGATGTAAGGCGATTCGTGGCTGGCCAGATATGTCGACTACCAAAGTGTATTCAACGTGACCCTATGCTACAGGAGTCTGTCCAGGAAAAGATCGTAGAGGCGGTAGATGGCATGTATGTTTGTCCTAACCAACTCCTAATATGACGCGGACTTACACGTTCTTAGGTTTCTTCTTGCTCGCCTCCACACTGATTCGCTGCTAGACAAGAGAACGGCGAAGGGCGTGAAGTCAACACTAGCTAAGCTCTCCAAAGGCTCAGCCGCACTTGATGATGCATACAAGGAGGCAATTCAACGCATAAAGGGCCAGTTAAGCGGAGATTACGAACTAGCCAAAAGAATACTGTCGTGGATCACGTATGCGAAACGACCGCTTACCACGAAAGAGATCTGCTGTGCTCTAGCAGTAGAGCCGGACGAGGCGGAGCTCGATGTTGAGAACAGACCTGATGTTGAGGACTTACTATCCGTGTGTGCTGGACTGGTCGTCATTGATCAAAAAAGCGCTGTTATCCGTCTTGTGCATTACACCACCCAAGAATACTTCGAACGTATCCGAGATGCATGGAATCCAGGCGCTCAACTACATGTGGCCTCGACATGTCTGACGTACCTATCATTCAGTATATTCAAAACTGGGAGCTGCTCTTCTGACGAAGAATTTGAAAAGAGGCTTCGAGAAAGTCAATTCTTAGACTATGCTGCCAAGTACTGGGGAGAGCATGCGTTAACAGCGGAGGGTGAGATATGTGAGCTAGCCTGCTCATTTCTTTCTTGCAAAGAATTGGTTTCTTGCGCTGTGCAGGTGCTCTTACGACCAAAATACACATATCGGGGGTATAGCCAGAGATATCCCAAAGACAGCACAGGATTGCATCTTGCAGCACGTTTCGGATTAGCGATTGTATTGGAGGCCCTGCTCCTGAACCAAGTAGGAGAAACAGCGCTCATATTAGAAAGTAGAGATAGCGAGGGCCAGACTCTCCTATATCTTGCAGCAGAACATGGACATCAAAGAATGGTGGAGCTGCTGCTCGACAAGGGCGCCGACATCAACACCCAGGGTGGACTTTACGACAACGCACTGCAGGCAGCTTCAGCTGCAGGTCACCAGTCAATAGTGCAGCTGCTCCTTGACAATGGTGCTGATGTTAACAAGCAGGGCGGTCTCTATAGCGACGCTCTCCATGCGGCTGCAGCTGAGAACCATACAGCTATTGTCGAGCTCTTACTCAATAACGGCGCTGAAGCCTCGCGAGACACGACCGATATCAACAACATGACTCTACTGCATTACTGCGTCAAGCGCGGCCACAAATCTACAATAGAATTGCTTCTTGACAATGGTCTGTCCATTAATGTCGGTGTCCATCGAAAGTCATGGTCTCGGAATACTGTGAAGACCGACACCTTTTACCAATCATCGGTCTCGGAGTCCGAGCCCGACATTCTGGGCACTTCAGCTGGCCTAACACCTTTACACTTTGCGGCCCTAACTGGCAATTTAGTCATGACCAAGTTCCTTCTGGAGCGTGGCGCTGATCCGAACGCTTTGTCCAGATACAACGAGTCCCCGATGCATCTCACGTTGTGTAAAGCCCTGCATGGACCAAAGCATGACGACGATTGGACCAACCCGGACTTCAGGATAGAAACCATGTGGGACTTCGTGGATTTTGAAGAAGAGGACGAATTTGATTCAATTTCTGCAAGCATAACAATGGATCGCGAAGGTGTGCTTGATGCTCTACTCGCAGATGCTAGGACTAGTCTGGCGATCAGAGACTATCAACATAACTACCCTTTGCACTGCATTAGGTATAGAGAACCTGGAAGTGTGTCGATAATCCGTAAACTAATATCCAGAGGAGCGAATCCGTTGGAAAGGAACTTGAAGCAGCAAAACGCACTGCACCTTGCCAGTCGAGCTGGCGACCACGACGCGGTTGCTGTTCTAATTTCGCTGGGAGTTGACCCCACCTTAACGGACAACGAGGGGCTCAATGCTCTTCACTACGCTGCACGAAACGGTGACCATGAAACAATCACTGCTCTTCTAGAAATAGCTGTAGCAACAAGACCAAGCCTAGTAGCGTCGAAGGATAGTCAGGGTAGAAACTCGCTCCACCACCTGGTTTCTGCGAACTTTGGAGCTCGGCGTGAGACAATCCAGTTGCTGCTCGACAAGGGGGTAGATGGTTCGGAGTTGGACGCGTCTGGCGACTCACCTTTGGCGAGCTACTTCAAGCAACCATGCCAGATTTTTCTAAATGTCGACATCTATCAAAAATTGCTTTCGGTTAAAGGAAGCTCCTTTTTTGTTGACAAAAATGGAAGAAACCTAGGGCACTTATGTGCTTTAGCTTTGAAATGCAGCGTTCAAGTTTTAGAAACTCTGAAAGAGCACGGTATCGATTTAACACAGAAAGACTTCCAAGGCAAGACAATATTGCACTATGCTGCGATAAGCGGATGCATAACTAAAGAATATTTGCATTATCTTCTCCATATTGTTGGCATTAAGATAGATGCAAAGGACTCGTCTGGAAAAACAGCGCTGCAGCATGCAGTAGAGCAAGCACGGGAACCTTGTCTTCCGGGCACCTTCGATCGCAAACGCTGGGATAGAAGTATGAAGCTATTGTTGGAATCCAGTGGCGGTTCAATAGCTTCTATAGCTATAGAGGGCTAGATATAGCTTTCCTCTGTGCCAATAATGAATAAAAGTTCAAGAAACGTTACCACGTCTAGCTGAAGCAGAGATACTTACATACGTTGGGAGGCAATTCTAAGGCTAGTGTCTGACTGGCGGGGTCCATGGTTACCGCAGTATACATCACAGCTTCCTCTACCGAGTGCATGTCCCAATCTTAGACGTTTCCTCACGTTTTGCTAATAATAGAACAAAGACTGATAGAAGGTACCAGAAGCAAAGGTCACATGACTGACGAGAAAGAAAGTCACGTGAGTATTCATTACAGATGACAAAGCTGGGCTCGTTGCGCTAACTTCTCATCGCGGATTTTGCCAATCGCTCTAGGGGCGGAGAAACTTTCTGATAACCACCACAGATCATTATCTGGCATTTTGAGACAAGAATCTGAAACTATGATACCTAGGGCATTGCCCAATATCACCGAAGATAGAATTTAGATCAAAATAGTTGCGTAGACTCAGGTGCCAGCTGAAGCGCGAAATGTCGCCGCCAGCAGATTGACGTCCTACAGCCGCACTACTGTGTATTTTTCTATCTGAGAACTAGTTATGTGTAGAATATGTGCACGTGAAAATAACAAGGCATTTTGAACATGTTTCAATAAGTTTTTCTGTGTCTTATCTGCTTGCTTAAGAGAGAGTGTTCCGCCACACCGGTTGTTCCGGTACGAAGGGATGCACGTTATATAATTTGACATACTACATATCACTTAGCCTTACAATACAGATAAACGGAAACAAATTCTGTAACAAAACACAAAGCCGTTCCACCCTTTCCAACTCCCTAATTTACTAATGCTACCTTTGGCTAACACGCCTGATAGCCTCGATTTCGTGTCTCCACCGCCTTCTGGCGTGCTAGAAGAACAAGTAGGCTAATGCTTTTGCGATGCGCACAGGTCGACGTAGTACTGGTAACATTCCAAGGTAGCGGGGTGGTCTCTTCCAAGAATTAAGTCATATCCAGCGAACGCCCGCTCATAAAGACTTAAAGGCTCTTCTATGTGACGCTGTTTGAAAAGTAGACTTGCAAGGCAGTAGACGCTGGTCAGCGTATCTAGATGGTCAGGCCCCAGCACCTTCTCTCGCAGAGCCAGCGTCTGCCGGTGAATTGCCTCTGCTTCGTCATACTTTTCCTCGCTTTTCAGCACTCCCGCCAGATTATTCATGCTCGTGAGTGTATCTGTATGCTCAGGCCCGAGCACCTTCTCTCGCAGAGCCAACGTTTGGCGGTTCATTGCCTCCGCTTTGTCGTACTTGCCCTGACTGTTCAGCGCTCCTGCCAAGTTATTCATACTCATCAATGTGTCAGGGTGCTTAGGCCCGAGCACCGCCTCTCGCAGCGCCAATGTCTGCCGATTCATCTCCTCAGCCTCCTTGCACTTACCCTGGCTGTTCAGTACCAACGCCAGGTTGCTCATGCTCGTCAGTGTGTCTGGATGCTCAGGCCCGAGCACCTTCTTATACTGTGCCAGCGCCTGACGGTTCATTACCTTTGCCTCCTTGTACTTGCCCTGGCTGTTCAGCACACCCACCAAGTTACTCATGCTCTTCAGTGTGTCTGGATGCTCAGACCCGAGCATCTTCTTATACTGTGCCAGCGCCTGCCGGTTCATTACCTCAGCTTCCTTGTACTTGCCCTGGCTTTTCAGCACTAATGCCAAGTTACTCATGCTCGTCAGTGTGTTTATATCCTCAGGCCCGAGTACCTTCTCTCGCAGCGCCAACGTCTGCTGGTCCATGATCTCAGCCTCTTTGTACTTGCCCTGGCTGCTCAGCGCTCCTGCCAAGTTATTCATACTCATCAATGTGTCAGGGTGCTTAGGCCCGAGCACCGCCTCTCGCAGCGCCAATGTCTGCCGATTCATCTCCTCAGCCTCCTTGCACTTACCCTGGCTGTTCAGTACCAACGCCAGGTTGCTCATGCTCGTCAGTGTGTCTGGATGCTCAGGCCCGAGCACCTTCTTACACTGTGCCAGCGTCTGCCGGTTCATCTCCTCAGCTTCCTCGTGCTTGCCCTGACTGTTGAGGACTAACGCCAATCCACTTTTGCTCATTAGTGTAAAGGGATGCTCAGGTCCCAGGATTTCTGTGGTTAGCGATAAAGCTTTTGGATGCGTAGTCTCCAGTGGCCCATATTGCCCTAGCCGCTCCTGATACTGCCCTCTCGCATCTAGCAGTGAAGTCTTCGTAGCAAGGGATATTGAGTCAACGAGTCTGGCGGCGAATAGTGTATGCTGTAGATATGCACTACACATTGACTTTCTTCCATGCTCGTCGTACGGTGCTGGTGCGCTTAGCAATCTCTCGTGCTTGCCATGTCTCTCCAGCCACCATATAAACTCCATGTGTGCTAGTTGGCATATTTCAAGAAGCGTCTTCATTTTGAATTCTAGTACAATCGGTTTTTGCTTTACGATAAATGTGTATCTAGTCAGCGTTGTGGATAGTTTCGAGTATTTAGGAACGACAGCTTCTAAGTAGAAGAGGGAATATAGCTCTAGACCACGTATCACAGCTACTAGATATATCTCGTAGCTGCAACGAAGTAAAAACGGTACTACTAAAAGACAAAGAGATTTGGGGGAAAGACAAAAGGCTGCACATGGGGGTAGCTTTACGCCGCACAGCCTGAACGGGCCGTGTATGCCCAAAACAGATGAGGCGTGAGATGTTCTGGAAGCCTAAAACGGCTCATGGTCTCTCATGACGATTGCTAGACTGTAAAACCATTTAAGCTAGAAACCACGTAGGATGACACTACGCAGGACAAGAATAACGCATATTGGGCATTGTGCAGAGGTAGCAGCTGATCCCAACGGTCGCATTAATGTACACACGTTATTGGCAAGTATCCACAGCAGCGTATAACTACTAAATATAGCACAATTTAGTGACAGTCGTTAACAATTGCGGCATCACCCTTGCACGCAGCTGCGTAGCGCTTTCGGATAGCCCCTCACTTTCCACACATAGCTTAGTGTGAGAAGTCGGCTTCAGAAAAACTGATATGGTTGGCCAATCCTCGATTTTACGATGATTTGACTTTTGGAATGCTGCTTGGAGAGGTGCGCCCGGTAATGACTGTCGTCATATATTGCTACTTTTGAAAGATTGATGCTACAATCTCATGCAGTTGCAGCTTCCAGTTTCTGTAAGCAGGCAGGCTCTGATTCCAAGCTAGACCTCTGCCACTTAGTGGTAACCTTGCCTAAATAGTTGGTATTAATTTCTGTTAGCGATGCGTCTTCTTTCAAACTCTCAGGCCAATCAATTCGTTATATCTACGTTTTTAACTCTTTTTGGCAAGCGTGTAACGCGTAGGTCCGTGGGATGACAATTGGGCTATGTGCGCAAAGCGGAAGCTACAAGTGCATGAGTGTACCAAACTCAAACGTAGTGACCACGCCGACGTCCACTAACCATAATCGGAGCGTCGGGCGCCACCGTCAGCGTTGTAACACTCAGATAAGGCACTTACAGTATGCACGCTACTCATTATGTATCAACCAACCACCCGTGATGATCTGATCCATCTTAGCGTCTATCTACATTCATAAAGTTAGCGCTAAAGCACATGACAAAAGCGTCTGCGCCATTGCCACAATGATATTTGTTAGCATGCTAGATATTCTATCGATATGGTCGCACAACTGCACCACTTGGGGGCTCACCCGAGTGGTTTCACGCGAATTGGACTGCTAACGCAACGCTTGAGATGGTTGCTTACCACGAACAACAGGCGGTGTGGGATGGGTCCGTGCGAAGGCGATCAACTAGTAGCTAGTGAGTGACCCTTCCAGGAACGCCACTTGTGTTAGGCCCCGATAATACTTCTTCATGGATGGCCTGCTTAGTAGAGGCTTCTGCCAAGTAGCTTTGGAGAGGAACAACGGTACAACATCTTCTATGCAAATACTGTATGTACAATATGTAGACTGCATTTCACGATAACAAGTTTTCGGAATTGACAAAATACCGGCAGTAATCTATATACATGTAGCTCATCCAGTTCAGCTCCTGGTCATCCGCACCCATTTCTACCTGATCATAAGCGATACACATGCCATTGAGCTAATTGTTCAAATGGCCCTCCGATCAACCAATCCACTTCAGTGTTTCGGTGGCCAGACTTACACGTATGCGATTGATCTAGACGAACATAGAAGGGCGCGAGGGCATTTTCCCTCTCATGTCTGTATAGACAGTTGCAGGCATCCTCCAATGGTTCAGCACGACTTTATCTTCCGCAAATGTTGCCGTTGCGGAAAGCTCTGTGAGCGCTCGGATATCTTTGAAGACCACTGCATTGCTACGGGGCACTATTTTCATTTGGAATGCGACCACCCTTTCGAAATTCAGAGTGCGTGGGATAGCCATCGTGAGGCAGGCCTCGATACTCCCGAGTACAGGGGTTGTAAATACGACACCGCTTTTAAAGACACCCATACCTTGAACGCACACATGGCGAGCCGTGCGCACTGGAAACCTCTCCAGCAAGAGCCCCACGGCAATCCAAGACAGACCAAAACAGCCACTGCGGTGCGAATGAACGATCACTCATGCAGGAGATGCCGGCGAACGTTTCGGTCTCTCCAGTCTTTCCAACAACATTGTGAGTCGATAAAGCACAAGCCCCTGAGCGCTCTACGTTGCCCTACAGGAGAGGGATGCGGAGGGAAGTTCAGTGCTCCTTCAGCTCTGTTACAGCATTTAGAAAGTGGAAAGTGCTGTTCAGGCATGGATCGAAATGTCATCTACGACATCATCCAACTGCACGACAAAGATCGCACGATCCATACCATCCGAACACTCACACCTTCGATCTCTACCCAATTCTCGGCACGCAACTCACCTGCCTATGCTGCATGGCCGACAACGTCTCTCGAAAGTTCAGATAGCTGGTTACCGGTCACCCCGCCATACTCTCAAGGCAGTTTGGAGGGTAGTCTAGTAGATTGGTCGCCGCTTGAGGATACCTTTCTCTCGCTGGGGAAGAGAAGAGTGATCGACGAAATCGGGGCAGAACTTCGTTGCTCACTTTGTACAAAGAATCGCAAACCATTTCGTACAGTCCAGGATCTTCAACAACATATAGTCTCTCCAGCGCACTGCGATAAGATTTACCATTGTCCGAGTAACATCCTTCCAGTTAGCTCCAGCGGGGCCGAAACAAAACAAGGAAAAAGAAGGCAATTTACAACTCTTAGTGGATTAGCTCAGCATTTAGAGAGCGGGGCATGTTATGGTGGAAATCAAACGTTCTTACGTTGTATGGAGTTTGTCCAACAGCATCTAGAGGGATAGGGATATGGAGGGATGAGCCTTTTGTTGGTAGACTCCGAGACTGAAGAAGATAGTTTTTTTGGCAAATACATAGCTATAGCCAGCAAGTACGCGTGCAATATTTCTCCTTTGTACCTCTACGAAGTCGATAGTTTCCCGCCTCCACTAAGCAAATCCCTGTACGTGGAGACACATTCTACAATAGGGTTCAAGCAGTAACGCTAGCGAACTAGATAAATTAGCCAGACCAGATCATGCTGTTTTTGAACTCCTACCAGATAGTCATGATCTGAGGCTAGGATGGAACCGTCAGTCTTATGTTTATGACGCACCACTTATCTTAAACCACTTGTGATCGGCCAGCAGCAATAGAGTTGCTAAGAGACCGCGAAGAATCTTAGCTTTATTGAACTATGGTACATCACCAGCCCTAATCTTTTCCATTCTTCTTATGTAAACTATACATAGGATTAATTGACATCCGTACTGTTTCACATGGCACCGTGGCCTAAAACGAATCATTTCTTTTACAAGGGCATGTACAAGCTACTGAAACATGAAATTTCAATTATAATAAGCTAGCAAATGTATCAGCCTGGTCGTTCTTTACACTTGATATTCATAATCGCATCGTAGCGGCAATGCAAAGGCAGGTTGTATAGGTGAGGCTGATTGGCGAAAGACGAAATGGGTAACAGACGATCAGATTTGGAGCCTTACTCTCTCATCAGCATCGCCCAAGACAAATCAAGTTGCGATAAGCACTAACAAAGCTACTACTAGGGATGCATAGTTAGTTAGTTTCATGTACTGCCAACATTACATCATGAGATAGTGTATAACGAAGCTTAGTCAAATTTTGTGTCATTTCAATCTCGACCGTCAGAGCTGTGCAAGCATTTAGAAGGAACACTCCCTTGCATTGTAGCTAAGTTTCACATCTCTCAGAGGTAGAGCTGTATCTTTTATCAGTATCAGAGTACTATATTGTCATTCCAGTCGGAGATGCTGCCCTTCATTTTGACTTTCGTTCAACGCTTCGCACGTTCAAAGGCTCCTAATAACACTGGTACAGCAGAATTGGAGATATCACACAGCTCAATACCAGGTTGTCGCGCCATTGCCCCAGCAATCTGGGAGCATATCCGTCACTCTACTTTGAATTCATCAGAAGGCAGCTCAGCACCATGCCTCATCTTGCTCATGACATGGACCGGCGCCTATGGCCAGTATATTTCTAAATACACCTCAAGATACGCAGCCATCTATCCGACATCCCAAATTCTCGTTATCACCACTTCAGCAAAAGATATCATTTGGAGAAGTCCTGCAGAGAAGCGAGAGCGCCTTCTTCCAGCAATCAACTACATTTTGGATCTCTATGGGATGCACCAATCAAGCGGAGGCGGTATCTTGCTGCATTTGTTCTCAGAAGGTGGTGCCAACAAAGGCTGCGAACTTGCAATAGCATATCGCGCTGTTACTGGTTCGCAACTCCCCATCTCAGCGATATGCATGGATAGCACACCTGGTCACCCACGCTTCTTGCGCCTCTGCTCCGCACTTGCAAAATCATTCCCTCCGACACCCATTCTTAAACAATTCGCGACTTTGATCGCGACAGTTGTGTTGGGGCTAGTATGGGCTGTGTACCACGTCTTTAAAGGGTACGAGAACAACCTTGTTTCTCGCTCGAGGAAGGAGCTTCTTGACCCAGGACTTTTCTCTCTAGCAATTCCAAGATGCTACCTCTATTCTAAGAGAGATACTTTAGTTGCATGGCAAGACATATATGAGCATGCGAGTGAAGTAATCAAACGCAACGGATGTTTGACGGAGGCTATCTTTGAAGATTCTGAACACGTTAGTCACGCAAAAGCAGAGCCGGATCGTTATTGGAGTACCGTGAGAACATTCTGGGTGCACAGTCAGAAGGAACATAAAGAGATGGATTCAAAACCCCACGATCGATACCCAAAGCTATCTAAATCTGCCCTCAGAGCTGATTTTCCCAGACCTATGATCCCTTCCACCAGGAAACTGCCTCTAAAAAAGGATGTAAATAGGGACCATGAGAGAAATAGCGCATTCGTTTAAAAGAAACTTTGCGCTTAATCATAGTTCTTCTCAAATCGACTAGATTTCAACCAGTTCCATTATTGGATAGGTAGTTGGTCAATTTAGAAATCGAAAAAATCATAGCAAAGAATAAATTGTCTGATTGAAGAATGGAACATTCAATAAAGCAGAAATAATCGCAGTGAGACACAAACGATAACTGGTTGTACTTGCACTCTGATTGATTGTCCTCGGCTCACGGGGTTCTTCGCTGCGCAGGGAAGAACGTTACCTTTTTGCTTAATTAGTACCTCTGTTGTTGCGCTTTAGCTGCCTTTATAACTAAGACTTGTATAATTGTCGTGTTCGTAGACAAAGTACTTCCTGGAAGAAATTTTGAGACGTGTATATCTAATGCTCCCAAGGTCTATCCTTTAAAACACAACTCGACTGATTCATTTGACGCTGAAAAGCACCATGGCTCAGTTTGTGCCGACAACAACACTGCAACCTTCTTTAATCGATAGAACAAGCGTTACTCTTTGTTTCTCAGTACCAATAATCTCAACTCTCTCTTTATCTGGGAGTCTAAGGATTGGAAAATGCTGGAGGAGACGGACGATGGTATATCCAGCTTGTGTGAGCGCCAAATCCGCTAGCAGCGTGCTCGTTAGCGACAGGCACGTAGCTATAGCCGAGTGTTTACTTACCTCCGAGGCATCTTCTTGGACCACCAAGAAACGGAAGGTAGCCCCACTTGCGATATACAGAGCTACGCTTCAGAGGCATATCTTCATCCCATCGCTCTGGGCGGAATACCTCGGCATCCATACCGTATATTTCGGGCCGTCTATGCATACTGTACACACTAAATGCGACTGAGCTGCCTTCAGGGATGAGGATTGGGTCTGTCTGGGTTGGTCCACCACCTGTGGGGAGCACCGTAGTTCTCAAGGCTGTTCGCGTGTTGATAGGAACGGGTGGGTAGAGTCGCAATGCTATGTGGACTTGTAAGACCTTATATTTTCTCAAACTAAATTTATAGAGCATACTTTCTTTCAGAACCTTCTGAAGGTAGGGCATCCTATTAAGGTCGTCTCGGCTGGGATGTGAGTGCTCAGCGTATGTGAACGCAATCTCCGTGCGTAACTTTTCCATCACCCGCGGGTGGCGAACAAGCAAGAAGCAGTTTCCGTTAGTAGAAAACTAAGAACGATCTACTTGCACTAACTCACAATGTCCAGGAAAGGAGGCTAGCAGTTGTGTCTCTCCCTGCAACCAACACGCTAACGGCTTGCGCTCGAAGAACAGTTCGGTCTGGCGTAGTTTGTGCAAGAGAATGTAAGAAGCTCTGTCTTTTCAAGTGGTTAGAGATATTGCGATAGATGATTTGATCTATAAAAGAGTGTATGTCTCGGCAAGCCTGGCGAAACTCTCTGCTGTCTATCAGCCAATAGACTGCAGCAAGTCTCAGCCTCTTCATGACCCATAGTTGCGCTGTGTCAAATGCAGCCGCAAAGGAACGCTCTTTTGTACCGCTCTCATCTTTCAAACTTTGTGTTGATTCACCAAGAAGGAAAGCTGTAGTGGTATCTAACGTTAGGCGGAAAAAGAGGGGTTGGAGGTCGACGGTGTCTCCCTGTGTTTCGATTAGCTGTATTAGGTCATTGACAGCAACCCGAAATAGTTCAAGGTTGTTGTAACGTCTGTAATGCAGCTGCGGACGCAGCAGGTCTCGTGAGTGTTTCCAATCGGGTCCCTCTTGCGTGAAGATACTATCGCCGAACATTGGAAGCGCAATGCGTCCGCGCGAGCCAATCCCAAAGTCTAATAGAGAAGTTATCTTCTGGAAAATGCCATGCGGTAACTTGCAACAAGCATACATACCTCTGGCATGGGTGGAGAGGATAGCTTCCAAGTTGACCGGATCTATCGTGCCGAATGCTTTGATGCCAAGAAAATTTTGCTCCAAAGTGCTTCCCGTCCGCCGAAAATGAAACAAAAATAGCTCCATCAGGCGCGACTCTGACTCTGCTAGAAAGATCTGCACCAGCCGGTCAAGGCCAAAAGGTAGCTGATTTCGTACCCGTGGAGCCGACCGGCAGCCGTAGTGAGTATTGATAGCCTGGTCTAACTTGTAGAAATTAGAGGGGTATTGTGAGGAACCTCTCTTTGGCATGGATACTTACTGATTGTTGCTGACGTTGAAGCAGGCGCCAAGCCACCGCCCATGCGATCAACGTCGCAACGAGTAGAATCGATAGAAGTAACGTCATTCTTTCAAGTTGATAAGTTAGATAAAAGCTTGAATAAACAAAGCATAGCATTCAGCACACGCTACACATGAGTTAAAAGACAGCGTCCGTTCCCACGTCCCTGTATCTTCAGCAGTATGATTACCCATCATGCCGAGTGGTTTACTTTTGCACGTGCTGAGTTACTTACAAATGATGTGTAATTACGCTGCATATGTAGTTAGTTGTATAGCCTTGAAGATTCATTTTCAATAGGCACACCGCTTGCGAACTGATATCGAGCATTTGATTCAGAATCATGCTTACTACAGCATGCAGTGCTAAACCCTCTGACCAATATCGTATAGAATTGAGTAACGCCGAGCTGACGTGCGCAAGAGACCAGGCGCTTAATAAGACCAAGAATCATTCCTTGTTTTTGATAAAGTCTTGCTCAACGCTACTTGGGCAGATTTTGATCATTAGTATTCTAGGTAACTGAATTATAGTGGAGGCAAAGTACTCCAAGAAACATATTCATGCGCGGGCCCTTGTAGGCCAGAGGGTGTTTCGTGTAGCGCGCGATGTCTTTAATAAATCGCTCATTTCTGATCAATGTGGGTAGCTGCACATGAAATAGTTACTCGTGTGTCTGTTTTTCCACAGGCTGGCCAGCTTTCTCACTCGTGTTCGATCTTAGTCATGGCAACGTGGGCCTTTGCTACACGGCCCGGATGAAATCTCCATTTCCAGAGAGGGTCAAGTATAGAATGTAATAAAAGCAGCAAACAGTACGTATCCCTAATACCTATAGGTTAGCCGATGGTGCCCATCATTGCTCACATTGGATTGAACACTGTGCGTGGTTGTAAGCATTGATCTCTAGCTCATAGTTCTTGCGGAAATAGTTCATCATGCAGCATAGAATAGCTGACGACACTTCAAAAGCATGTCTTCCGTTGTGTGGCTCCGCTCGCAACCTCTCCTGCCATCCACATCCCTTGCGCTTACCTGCTATTTTAGAATTCTGCAATTGTTCCCTATACGTTGTGCACGGCCTGATTCAGAATCTCACCACAATTTATTGGAGACGAAAGCAGCTCAATACCGAGAAGCCCGTTTCAGCCAGCCACAATTAAATAGAGTCGTTTTCCTCCTCATTAGCCAATCCGATAACCATACTTCCAGTTTTTTTGTAGTCGGGTATCTTCACCAAATAGACTTATAGCCATCATGGACACAGTCATGCATGCCTCCAGGATAATTACGCTCGAAATCCGCCGAATCGAAACACTCAATAACGATGATTTCGGAGAGTTTATCCGTCATATAAGATTGGAAGATCTCAATGAACTCTGGAAAGCATATCCTGACTCTTTGCTTGCGAGGAGGCTTTCCGAAGATATTCCTTATAGAACAGTATCGACTATATTGGAATGGCTGCCTTATGGGTCGAAAGCAAAGTTACTCATACACATGTCTAACGAACGACGACGATTAGTGGTGGGAACTTGGTCTAACGAAAAGAAAACGCAAGAACGTGATAAACTTAGAAGCTGGCAAAACATAGATGCATATGACTGGCCGGACAAAATTCCAACTACACATATCGTAACAGGTGAACTGCCTCCGCATTGGCCTGGTGCTTTGCGCAAATGCCCTTTTTGCCCTGGACCCTATCTTGAGTGGGAGAGCATTGACATCCTTGATTGTAGATATCATAGCGCTTGCCTGACACACAATACTGATGAAAGCTGTTGTAATTTCTGTCATGTACCTAGTTAGCCGCTTTTCAGCTAGGAAAAGAATCGCGGCATGGCCGAAGCGTTCCTCGCTGAGTTCCAGAAAACGTAATATTCCTTCCCTTGCAGCGGAAATACTTCTGGGCCGGGATTTGCCAACGAGGTAGAGCATCTCGAGGGAACGCTTGCTAACCTTGCCCGCTCATTGGCTAGTTCCGGCCCACTAGGTTTCTCACTACACGGGCAGGGAGGTTACATCGTTAGTTTCTGGTCTTCGCCATTGATGCTAAATTGTTGAACATGGCTAAGTCATGCGTCCCTGGTAGAAATTAGGATAAGATACTTGATCAGATAGCAAATAGAATGACTTATATGAGTGTACTAGGACTGTGATAATGAAATTAATCCATCCTCTATACAAATAACTTCTAAAATAGCCATAAAAAGGGGCAAAATTTACCAATGATGGTTCTCCATCATACCTGTGGGCTGCTACCGGGAATTGCGGGGTCTTTGCACGATGACAATCACGTGAGCGTGAGCTTCAGTCATCATTGTTACTTACCGTCCAGCCTGCATCCTGAGTGGGAATATTCAACCACTCGTTGTAAGCCAGAGAATTCTTTCACTTTAGATAGTAACACTGGCCCCCTTTCATGGTTATTGTCTCAACGCCCCAGAGCATCGTATTACCCTGCTCCGCGTCGCGGCGCGTTTTGCATAAAAAGTCGGCCAGCGCCGGTTCACTGTAACTGCCTCTTCCCTCTACCCTTCCTAACCGTCGTTAAGATTCTTTAGTTCCGTCACAATTCTCCCTAAAGCC
Source organism: Curvularia papendorfii (assembly GCA_000817285.1). NCBI lineage: Eukaryota > Fungi > Ascomycota > Dothideomycetes > Pleosporales > Pleosporaceae > Curvularia > Curvularia papendorfii. The sequence goes on along the minus strand of JXCC01000051.1, from coordinate 18,539 downwards.
AAGAACAGAGCGTGGTACGCAGGCTGCTCGATTGGTGTAGGAGCCACTGAAAATGGATTTTCGTTGCAAGCGTTGCGAAGAGGAGGACCTTTGCTGTTCTGTTGAGACGACAACGACTTCCAGTAATTGCACTGTATGCATTTCCGAGCAAGAGTGGGAGAAGGTTCAGCGCGAACGTCTCGAGAAAGAGTTGGAGATTGCTCGCGTAAAGGTGTGCCTTGCTCGAATGAAGGTGGAGCTTCTAGAATTGAAGATTTGCGAGCAATCGTATGCTTGTCGAGATCAAGCGTTTTTGGATCCTGAAGATCGCGCAGAAGAGCAGGCTGGAGACAGACCAACTCCTGGTACTGGCCTTCCTGTTATCGAACCGACGCTATCCGGACCATCAGCTGATCTGGGCTAATTATAGGCATTCCTACTGAGGTCCAAGTTAGGGATTCCACTCCCCCTCCGTTATACTCGCCGTCGCTCAGCACTGTATTCTCTGTTAGCTAAGCGTCTAGTAGTGCTGGTTCGAAAGCGACTTTAGAAAATTCATGGAATCGTCGACGAATTTTATAGGCCCATGAGCTGGAATCAAGTATAGAAAGTTCTTCGAATGATTGCATTCTTCTATATCCACACAAAAACTACCGTGCGAACGTTTTCTTCCCTAGAGTATAGCTGAGATCTGCCGATGTACAAATATGTCTTTATCTATCTATGGACACAATTTGCGTTTTCTTCCGATTCATTTTCCTCTCTAATACAACGCAAACACAAGCCGTTCATCTTCTTCTTGATTCGATAAGCTCTCCCAACAAGGAGCTCAAGATTCACTAGCAGCGGACAGTAAGTACCAGCCGTGCAGTTATGCTTAAGGTCCGCCTTGGTACAAGTAAATCGGAAAGTGATGTCTGAAACAGCGCACGTTCGAAAGGGTGTAGCTGTCGGCCACAACTCTACCTTTCTTAGTAGTGAAAAATATTCGGCAACTCTGGTTTCACTTGTGCAGTATCTCAGAGGCAGTTCAGAGTTGTGGCAGGGATGACACTTTTTTGCCACCCCCGGAAGTACTCTCCCACACTCTACACAAAATAGCTGCCATGTCTTGTAGCATTTCGAAGATTGGCGTAGCAGTAGTTCCACATGCTGGAGCTCCGCTTCCAGCTCACTCAGCGTTCGCTTGATACGGGTAGTTAGGGCGCCTACATGAAGTTAGCTACGACCACAGGCGATATCGTTACGCATTAACTTACCAGATATACTTGTAGGCAATAGCGCTAACATCTCTTCCTCCTCCCATTCCACGGAAAAATCTGGAATCAGTTCTTCTAAAGACATCTTCGATACCTCTCTGAATTTCTCCGAGTCGTTGAATAGATAGGTAGCCAGAAGTTTGAAACCAAACTCCGTAGTAGGTTGGTTTGTCCTTGTAAGATTTTGGAAACAAACTGATACCCAGGGTCTCAGTGCTCTTATGCAGTCATACTTATCGCAATGAATTGAAAGACGCGCCAGTCGCTCAGCATCCATATCACGGTTATCGTCGACGGCCTGATGATGGAGGATATCAAGAATGAGGCCCATCATTGAAGCGTCGTCGTCCTGGAGCTCTATTGTTGGACATTCGCCATGAAGCAGATCTTGTCCTGCTCGAAAGCACGGACTAAGCATGCCGACAAAGACGGGCGATGCAAGCCGAAGGACTTTACTCGAAACCTGGAACGATACTGTGGTCATGGTGTCTTGATCTACACACTTGAACACAACATCTCCTTCTGGATCAGGTCTTCTAGAATCCCTCGCTGTGATTGTCGCATCTTCGGACGACTATTACGGTTAGCCATTCGGTTTTGGAAAATGGCCTGTTGAAAGCCAATGTACGTACTTCATCCATGTCGCTGACCAAAGATGATTGAGTCTGTCCTAGAGATGATCTACCAGTTGAGTGTGCTATCAACTTTATATTACAACTACTCTGGTGTAGCACCAATAGTCATCTGACGTGTGTTGCCATGTTTATGAAAATAGCAAAATTCCCACTTCAGACTGATCGCATGACCCCTACAGAGTTTCAGCCCTGCCGGCGATGAACGAATCATCGATATAGTATCAGGTAGAAACTCTGGTGTCAAATTCATGGGCTAAGAAGTCTTTGGTGAGTCACAAAACTCCCTCGCTACTCCGGCGTGATGACAAATTGGAATACTGGAATTCCGATGGAGTTGAGTCTGATCGCAGGCTCTCGTCCATTGAGCAGAAGACCATACTCTGCCGCGGGCTGCATTACCACCACCTATTGGCAGGCATATGTTACTAGTGTAAACATGACGTGGATAGCGGCTCAGATAGCTTGCGAGCGATTCGTATTGTCTGGTTGACGGTGGGGTAGTTCATGAACTAACGTGTGTACATACACACAGCTTAGCCACTCAAATCCTCTTCTCAGTCTGTTACACCCCGAAAAGTCCATGGCTTCAGGCCTTGTGCTACCGACATTGTAATTGAACCGGATTGCTCAGTCTTCGCAACAGCCAATCGCGCAATCTCGCAGTGCAGAGTAATACCCACTCATGTCCATATCGCATGCTTCCTCGGTACACAATCAAGATCCTGTCCCCATCTCTGAGTATTAAAAAGCAGCCTTGGGTCTGCTGGAAAAGCCGGTTTAAAGTTGAAGGCGTCTAACCAGGTCTGATGTAAGGGCCTGCTGACTAAATTCGTGGATGGTGCAGCCCCTCCCGCCTTAGTCACGTATATTACGAGCTTTTGTTCGTGATGTCAACTGAATAAATGTCTGTCAATAACAGGACGATTGACTAGCTCCGACAGATACCAAGCTTCCCCTATTCAGGTGCCTCACTCCGAATGATGTCCTCCAGCTTGTAAGCGGTTTAAAACCCTTCTGCAGCTCTAAAAGATCTCGGTTGCGGTCGACCCACACCGCATATCGTCCATCTGAAGCTTGTCGGAGCAACAGCAGCCAACTTGGTTGCTATTAGTGATCATACTGACACGTTGGCGTAGGAGCATGTTAGTCATATGCTTTTGTTGAAAAATGTCACGCCACTGATGTCGAACAACCATGGAGATAAGTCAGCACACCAACAGAGCTATACCCTATATGCACACCGTTGAAATGTCTTGTAATTATCATTGTTTCTCCTGTAGTCCAAATTCGATGTGTGTCATAAAAGTATGTCCCTTGCGTGTAGAGCGCATCAAGGGCTTTCAAAATCGACTACGACTTTCATATCAGCAAAGAACGCTGCAACAACGGGACCATCATCACACATTAGCCTAGTCACCAAACCCAGTCACTGATATAACGCTCTAGCTGCTTGTGCTTAGGTTCTATTTCGTGAAGAGACATTTAACTGTTACGTAATGGAAGTGCCCACAGTAGCTGTTACTCTCACCCTTTTACTAGATTTGGGTATGTCACTTGAGCATTTCTAATTGCTTAACTCATGAAGTTACCGGGCAGAAGATAGAGATTCAATGATTCTGGTATGCGTTAGTCAATCTTTATCATTATCGGAGATCCAACATACGGGTGGCAGATTCAAGGAAAGTCTTCACAAAACGGTAATAGTGCGATGGCGGAACTTGGTAATTCCTATCATTGTCTGCATATATCACGCAAGTGTGTTGCACCATGATGTTGTTCAGATAACCAGCAGTTGCCTATAGCGTATATTTTTACGACCTACAGCTATTCGCTTCATCTTTTCCATAACAGTCAAAATGTCAGAGCATCCCGTAGAGATCATCCTCCAATATCACTTCTCCAACCGGGAATTGCTCGACGAAGCGTTACTCGCCGCAGGAGCATCGGTTTCGAGCAAAGACATACAAGGCGACGCGCAGGGAAACAAGCGCCTCGCTCTGCTAGGAGACTCTGTACTACGGGAGGCTATTTTGGAGCCATGGTACAGTTCTGACGAAAGTACTGGTGAGTGCAGATACGTGAAGATCTGTTGAGAGACTGACCTTGCCAGAGGAGGGCTCCAACAGAGTAGATAGTCTAGGCAGTAACAAAATGTTGAGCCAAGTAGCGCAAAGTAGCGGACTGGCGAAGTACATCGCCCAAAACCCATGCCAACAAGGGCAAGTACCCCAGGAGACTGCTGCATCGACGGTGGAAGCGCTGGTAGGAGCGGTTTATTTAGACTGTGGAGAGAACATATCAACGGTCAGGAAAGTCCTCGAGACCATTAAGTTGTTCACGAAGTATTGAGAATAGGTCAATAATCTTAACTAATTATCAATCTTGTTGAATACGCAAAAGAATTTGTAACAAAGAATGATTGAGTTGCACGCGACGAGTGTGATAATGGAATATGTACATCCTTGAAACCCGTCGTATCAAGTCTTGCCATGAACATGCTGTCTTGCTGTCTCTGATTGTGGGGTCTTTCTGTGATACATAGCCCTTCCATCGCATCGGGAGGTGCTATCACTGATGACAGTGTCTTGGCGTAGTGCAGATCATGTGATCCATATCCCTGCGATGATCGTTTCCTCCAGCGTGATCCCAAGTGGTTTCCAGTCACTCATGGTCGGTGCTACGGCGGGGGACAAAACCTGAAAAACGGGGGGCAGATCACACCAGCCATAGCTGATGTTCAACGAATACGCCTAGCACCGACGCCACAATCAGCTTCCAATACAGCCCTCGTCAAGCTTTGAGACGTAACTACTGCAATACTTGGACGACTAGTTGTATTACTCGACTCGAAATCTTCTGTGCCATAGAAACCCTTGTCCGGCCCACCACCTCTTCGTACTCCTTAAGCACACTGCATTTAACGCGCTTACCGGGTGCATCGTAGAATTGTCGACCCTACACGCTGACGTCTCCGCCCTTGCCGAGAAGCACCCTTACCACTGCATGGTGACCTCTGGCTGAAGCCGCAACGAACCAGCATCGCGAGGCCATACTCGCTTCCGATATAGAACTGTCTACACAATTGCATAGAACAAAGAAGATGATATGATCTTTAGTATTGCTACTAGTAGTGGAAGATATAACCAACCGGTGCAAGCCATATGAGTTGTACCCGAGGCGACGCTTTTGCGATCCAGGCGAAGACGGATCATATACTTAGCAGCACCAATCATACAATAGACCGCGCAGGCGTCCGCTGCCTTTGATATGCTCGATCTAGCCTTGCGGGTACAGTAAACCCTTGCTGAATCGATCTCTAGCTCACTTCATTTACTTGGGTCGTACGGATGACGGCGGATGCACTACCCCGCCTGTGGAGGAAATGCGGGGTATCCGTACACATAACCACGTCATAGCAAGCTGGTTTCATTATCCCTGTTACCAGCTCACAGTTTAGAACATCCAGCTGAGAATTAACGGGTCTAGCGGATCGCATGGCGACGAAAATCTGTGCTGCTACCGATCAACTCCTCTCAGCCATCTCTGTGTAGGAAATACGATTTCATATTTCGCGTGGTATTAACAACACACAGGTTTCGAGATCGTGGCGAATTTGCTGACCTTCAGCTCACTCACGACGTCGAAAGCTTCCACGTCCACCGTATCATCGTCTGTGCTCAATCTAAGGTGTTCTACAAAGCATGCACTGGAGGATTCGAGGTGAGTTAGTCCTATAGCAAATAATCCCATCCAGCGTTAAGACGGTTCTAGGAAGAGTTTAAGGGCATTATTCGGATGAATCATGTGCAGTACATAGAACTGAAGAAGATGGTTGAATTCTTCTACAGTTCTGATTATGATGACTGTCTGCCAGGGGATGCAGACATATCTCAACTTCAACTTCATGCCAGAATGTTTGCACTTGCAGACCAGTACGACATTCCAGTTTTGAGTAATTTGGCTGCAGAGAAGTATTCAAAGTGCATCGCATTATGGACACCTCTGGAGCTTCTCGCGTCACTCCGGGATGTTTATGAAACCACCCCCATCAGTATAAGACGGCTTCGCGACACGGCCTGCATGGCTGTCCGAAAGCATCTGCCAAGAATGCTCAATAACAGCGAGGTTGCAGAAACGTACGAGGAAATCCTCTCCGGAGTCCCCGACTTTACAAGAGACCTATTGAGATCCTATATTAGCAATCCTTTATATGGACACTGCTACTCATGTAACTTGAAACAACCCATGGATGCACTGCAAGGAAGGTGCAAGATATGTCACAAAGGGAGTTCAAGCGTCGATTGAAAAATATTTGGGATTGGTGCGGAGATCTTGTCGAAGAGGCGTAAAGATGAAGAGACGCAAGCTTTTGCCCTCGAAACAAATCCTGCATTGAGGGTAGTCTATGAGCACGTGACCTATATCGCAGTCAATAAGGCTACAACTGACACGTTAAGGTTCTCGGTGTACGGCATCTTATTATTGGAGTACGCCTAAACCGCCACGAGATCTAGATCCACGTGATAGCGGATCTCTATAGCACTCACGAGTGACTCGCCTTGGCATACGCTGAGCCACCCAAAGGGACCGTGTACACTGACATAGCATTGAAGATACTCCGTAGACGCAATGCTATATACTGTTATCGAGTATCAGGACCAGCCCGACATCATGCAGTGCAAATCCCTCAAACCCATGCAATTAGTCTTTTGAAGTACTGCTTGTAAGGGTAAAGCGACAGTCATCATTAGCTTGAAAATTGTCTAATTGCACCAGTTACAGTAGGTGTCTTGTGCTAAGCCATGTATAAAAAGTAGGACCTTTTAGAACCGTCATGCAGCTAGGGACAATGGTGAAAAGCAACTGGAATCTTGCAATCAAGCTTTTCTTTTTGATCTAGAATCCGACCCAGAACACTAGCCCTTATAACAAGGTCTGACTGAGGCCTCATTTGATTACGCGTGTCGCTCTCTCTGGCACTCAAGGAAGATCGTGTATTCAATTGATACATTGTCATCTGTGTCTTCTTATCTATTTATATAGAGGCTATTGGTCATTGAATAATTAACCAGTAGGTTAGTGTTGTCAACAAAACGTACGCTTTCGACAGCTGCACAGTTAGCAACAAGCTATTCAACAGAGAGAGGCTAGAGCCAGCCAGAATGGATGCGACCAAGTGCTCGGATCAGCGTGGTGCGACTGCCAAAGTCGCCGACAGAGAAACTTAGTCGCTGACGCCGACTGCGTCACTCTTACATGTGCGTTTGTTATGTCCCATGTCTCCACATCGTCTGCAGTGCTTTTTCTTAGAGCTTCTCTCTTTACTGTAAGTCCTGGAAACCGAGTCGTCCTGCCCTCGCTTTCTCTTGCATTGTGTACGTCTAGGCGAAGCCGTCGCTGATATCTCCCGCTGGACTTGCTGATCTTCCAGGGAGCCCTGTGAATCCAAAATGTGCCGGCCGAACATGTGTATTTCAGAAACTTCTCTGTCTTGCAGCTGATCGCCGAATAGACTCGAGCGATCACCTATGCTAGTAGCTTTATTAGTTGAAGAGAGTTCCTTCCAGTACTTTTCGACAGTCTCTCGGCATTGATCGAGATTACTGGCAGGTTCACATGTTCTTTCCCCTCCAGACCATTCCACATCATAACGTAGCCAGCCATTATACTCGACATGACCCACGATTTTCTGGATTTCATATCGGTCTTCCTCGCTCTCGGACATCTCATCGCTACGTGTATTTGAGGGATCTCTTGTATCGGTGTCGTCGCTGGTTGAATTGCAGTTCTTTAGGGACTTCAGGTAGTCTTGAACGAGCCCCGGGCAGCCTTCAAAGTTGCGAGCAGGCTCCCACGTATTCCTCGATCCAGGCCACCCTGCCCACAAGATCAAATATTCTGTCAAACCACTACATTGACGATGATCTACGATTTTTTCGACTTCGTGTCGATCTTCTTCATCGTCGCTAAGTGGTTCTGAATTTCTTCTGGGACTACCGGCAACGTCAATGGAATTGTGTATCTCATCATGTTCTGTCGCTACCGATTCAGAAGTTACATCCTGATTTACTGAATTCGGGGGAGAAATTGATCTGGCTACCGGTTCAGATAGTTCCTCGATATTGTCCACTGAGCTCGCCGCATCTCCATGACGGTTGTCTACATCGAGAGTTGTTGTATTATTGGAGACAATGTCTTCGTCTTCGCGGTTGCGCGGGAAATCTGACGCGCATACGTCCACGGGTAGTTGGTTTGAAAATTCTTCAGTGTCTTGAGTTTCTGATGAACAAACTGGTATGACATCAGACGAGTGCGGCCGCTCCCATAATTTCAATGCCGTGCTCGTCGCTACACTGCTACAACTATTAGGACTTGACATGTCACCGTCTGTGTGCTTGATTAGATGGCGTTGTCCTGCAATTTGGGATTAAGACTTACCATGGCTGAATATATCATCGGTACATGTGGCGGTTGTGCAAGTAGTGAGTGTGTTAGTGGTCATTCCTTCCAGTGTTATCTGTTCACTATCTCCGTTGTCATCAGGCTGGCAACTGGATCTAGTCTCTCCGGTAGTGACTGTACACTCTCCTGTCAGTTATTATAGAAATAAATTACAATCCTAAACAACTCACTCAGGATCACATTAGTTTGTAAAGAATCTACTACTGCATTCGTCCCTTCAACAACTAGAAAACTTCGACTTTCTGAGTTGTTGGAGGCTTTATCTCTGTCTTCGGGTTTGCGTTCATCATAACAGAATGGCGGGCGAATAATTTCAATGACTATGGTATTAATCCCGAGTCAGTTAAAATTCTATATTGCAAGATGCAGTCTACCGTACCTTCGTTGTCAACAGATTCAGAGGATAATTCCGAAGTCTGAGTGGCTGGCTCAGGAGTCTGTATTGAAGGGACACTGCTGCTCTTTGGCCCAGCACCATTGTGAGTCGATTGCTTTTCGCTTGACTTCGGTTTGTCTTCATCACTCCTCGCCTTTCGCTTCCTGGGTTTTCTCTGTAGATTCGGGTCATACAGCACAAAAGACCTAACCGGAACATTTCCGTCATGTTTGGGTGGAACAAAATTTGTAAAATACATTGTGGAGCTGAACAAGATTGTCCCTTGGTGCGTTGGGCGAAGAAGGCTGGTACCCCCTTGAAGAGCTTCTCCTTCGTCTATAAAGTATCAGCAGAGCGGCTTGCTGATAGACACAAGTTCTGCATGAATCAAGCCCCTTTTTCATGAAATCAGAGCGGAGTCAAATTCCAAATTCAGGATGTGGCACGACACCAGCTGCACCCTTGTTGGCCCAAAGGGGGCAAGGCATCAGATTACGGCAATTCCAATGCCTCATTGAATTCAAACTCGCCAATCATTGAGCCTCCTAACAGCCACTATCGGTTGGGGTTACGCGTACATAGGCTTCGCCGCGCTGGAAACCCATGAAGGAGTGTATGGTTGAGGGGATGTCCTTAACAGCCAACCTATCAGCTTACTTCGCACATGTGCTTGCATGAAATGGGGCTGATCGCTAACATGTCAAGACTGGTCTGCTGCATTTCTTGCCATCATCTAATTAGGCTATGACTCACGTTGATTGCTCAGGGGCTGGCTGAGGTTATGGCTGTACCTTGGGCTATCCTGGTATTGAAGCGAGGTTGGCCGAAAGTAGCAGTGGGTTTCAGCTTCTGGTCTATTATTCGCAACGTTCAGTTCATGACATCTGCCTGGAAACAGATTGCCAGATTAGGGCGCCTCCTTATCCATTTGGTCAATCTGATAGACGGGGCAAACCGCCGTGTCAGGACATGAAGGCGCTCATTTGGTATCTTGTTCCGGGCCATGCAACCAGAAATCTGGTTGGGCGGACTTCTTAGTCTTGAATATGCAGCAGAAGGAAAAAAGCAGTGTTGAGTGTATTTTACGTGTGAAGAAAGACAAATGCAGTACTGAATAGAAATAAGACGGTAATGAGTTCAGAAGCCCACTGCTAGTACAGAAGCAAGAACATCTCCTCTTCCATCAGATGCGACTGTCGACGCCGAAAGAAGAGCCATGGCCCCACGTCTGGGTGGGATGGCTGAGGCAGGGGCGGAGTAGAAGCAGCGTCGTGTGTGGGTGTAGATATGGATGCTGACGTGGAACGATAATCTCACTTAAATTTGTTGAGAGGCAAGTGGAGCTGAATGTGGCCACAGTCTCCGGTACGGAAAGTTGAGAATAGAGGGGGATAGTTAGTCAAGTGGCAAATGATGACAGAGGAGAGATAGCCTATTGTGGTTAGGAGTCAAGGTCAACTACTTGTTTAGGTAGTCTCACAAGACTTAGTAAGCTAAGAATCGGATTACCCAAAGTAGGTGCAACCATTTCCTGATACAGGTCTGCCATTTCCTGATGCATACTTGCCATCTTATTATTTACTTATTATTAGTTAAGTTTCTTAGTTATTATAAAACTCGCTAGATTCTAATAATTAGTAAATACCTTAATCATATTAAGGAGACCTAATAGGTATACCTCCTATTATTTAAAGATATTAACTACTCTTAGTAGCTTCTTATCGTGAACGTCGTAGTTAAGTTCTACTCCTAAGAATTTCCTTAAATAATAGAACACTAGTCTCTATTTTTTATCTAGGTATAGCTATAATAGTATAGCTCTAAGTGTATAGTCTAAGGTGTTAGTCTTAACTCTTATTTTCTATATAGGATCGTATATCTCTAGTATAGGTATAGTAAGAAATATTTATTTAATTTATTTAAAAGCTTTTTAGTATTTCTTCTTCTATTAGAATTCTATTTTCCTCTTCGTAATCTCTAAGAGGGGTATAATAATCTTTAAATAATTCTTTATAAACTTCTAATAGTAGTTAGTAAATTCTAGAAAGGATTATATATTCTTAACTATTTTAGGAATTAGCTATTCCTATATAGCTATGATTTTCTTTAGATTTATCTTAATTCCCTCTATAGATATAATAAAGCCTAAGAATTCTATTTCTTTCTTATAGAATTTATATTTCCCTAGCTATAGGTATAGCTTATATTCCTTAAGCTTCCTAAGCACTTTCTTAATATATTTAATATGTTCTTCGAGCGATCCTCTAGAGTATATTAGTACGTTATCTAAATATACTATTATAAAGACTCTAAAGTATTTATTAAGTATATTATTAATAACTAATTAAAAGGTTACTAGTATATTTAATAAACTAAATAGTATAACTATATACTTAAATAGTCTATATTTTATTTTAAATATTATTTTCTACTTATTACTTTCTTTAATTTTAATCTAGTTAAATTCTTCCTAGATATTAAATTTTATAAACTACTTAGCTCCCTAGAGTCGATCTATAAGCTCTAATATTAGTAGTAAGGGATATTAGTTCTTCCTTATACTTATATTTAACCTATAGTAGTTAATATATAGTTACTACTTTCTATTAGGCTTCTTTATAAATAGTATTAGTAAGGCTATTAGACTATTTCTAGGTCTAATAAATCCCTTCTTTAAATTCTTATAGAGGTATTCCCTAAGCTTAGTATTATACTTAGGTGTAATAGGATATATTCCTCCTAGGCTTAACTTCGCTCCTTCCTCTAGGATAATCTCGTAATCCTAATCCTAATATTTAGCTAAGTCTATTACTTTATTTTCTTTAAATAGTTCTTTAAACTCTTCTATTTAGTATTCTTCTAGTATATCTAATAATATAGGTTTCTCTTTACTATCTATTATTATCCTATCTATAGGTAAGGGTCCGTCTTTCCTAGTTACGACTTATCTTATTTAAATAACTCTTACTTATTAAAGGTCTTTCGTATAAATTCTTATAATCTTATATAGTAAGATCTTACTAAATCTCCTATCCTAGGTTGTGTACTAATTCTCTAGGCGTAACTATCTCTTTTTATACTCTAGTAACCTTACGCGTAGGTTTTTAGCTAAGTATTATCTACTTTCACTAATTAATAGTGGGGTTATAGGTATTTAGCTAGTTATAACTAAATAATATATCTTCTTCTCTAAGATCTATAATATTAATATTTATTTAACTTTTTATGTTGGCTACTACTACTAGTACTAACTTAGTCTCTAGTCTTATTACGCTATTCCTATATAATATTAGGCTATCGTCGGCTAATACTACTCGTATTATCCTTTTCTTAGCTTAATAGGGTATATTATATTTCTTAATTACTTTTAGCGATATTACTATTCTTACTACGCTACTATCTATTATGGCTCATAGCTTATGACCTACTACGTATATAGTTGTAACTAATCTTAGTTTATGGCCTCTAGCGTTACGTACTTCTCTAAGGGTCGTTTTAGGACTACCTTTACTAGCATGACCCTATCATATATCCCCAACAGGATTAAGGTCAGAATCGACCTTAATCCCAGATTTCTTAGCGAGTTTGTGGACCTTAATCCTAACCAATATGAGGCGCGGGTTATCCCATAACCCGCGCCGAAACAGGCTTAGCGTTAGGGTTTCTGCCCGTATCGGGCCATTTTGACCCCCCAAACCCGCGTTGTTTTGACACCCATAAGCCGCACTATTTAGGCTTAGCGTTAGGGTTGACTTAACCCCAAGTACACCCCAATATAGGCCCAAGAGGGTGTCATAGTATATGCGGTGACTAAGAAAGACTTTTACAGTCTCCCCAATAGCAGTGCGAAACTCGCAGCTTCGTGTATACAAGTGTACGGGGTGGTCGCTGCATCTAGGGTTAGGGCTAGGGTTAGGGCTTAACCCCAAGCTAACCGCAAGTTTAGGGTTACCAAGAAAGTCTCAACAGCAGCGCGACACAACAGAACAACGCCCGATGGGGGTATCTTGGAAAGTTTTCTAGATACCCCCTAACCAATATGAGGCGCGGGTTATCCCATAACCCGCGCCGAAACAGGCTTAGCGTTAGGGTTTCTGCCCGTATCGGGCCATTTTAACCCCCCAAACCCGCGTTGTTTTAACACCCATAAGCCGCACTATTTAGGCTTAGCGTTAGGGTTAACTTAACCCTAAGTACACCCTAATATAGGCCTGAGAGGGTGTCATAGTATATATAGTAACTAAGAAAGACTTTTATAGTCTCCCTAATAGTAGTGCGAAACTCGCAGCTTCGTGTATACAAGTATACGAGGTGGTCACTATATCTAGGGTTAGGGCTAGGGTTAGGGCTTAACCCTAAGCTAACCACAAGTTTAGGGTTACTAAGAAAGTCTTAACAGCAGCGCGACATAACAGAACAACGCCTAATAGGGGTATCTTAGAAAGTTTTCTAGATACCCCCTAGGTATCTCTCTTTTCTATCTTCTACTAGTTATTACGTGAGATTTAGATAAGGGCTTAACCCTAGCAACGCTATTGCTAAGAGAACTGGAGTAACGTCGGACTACTAGTTACATCAGCATAATAATAAATATATAAAGTAGCGAATTTACTTATAATACTATACTTATAATACTTATATCTTACATTTTATTTAGTTGCGTATACTTTATTTATTCATCTAGCGAAACTTAACTATAAACGTAAGCGTCTTATAGAGCTACCCATCTAGGATAGTCGCGTAGCCATAGAGAGTAGTAGCAGCAGCAGTCCCTATACATATAATAAATTGCTGGAAATATCACTAGATAACTACAACGATATTCTCTACTTTCTAGTTAATTTTAGTATACTAGTTTATAAGTAGCATAGCAGCGGGGTTATTAATCTTAATAAGTATCTATTATAACAGCACGCAACGCCCGCAAAAGTGCGTAAAGAGATTATTCAACGCTTTACGCACTACGAGAGGATAGAGCCGAAGGATATTGAGCTTCCTAAGCCGCCCGCTAAGCTAATTAAAGAGCTAGGGACGCCGCTTAATAGACTACGCTATAAGACATACGCATTTATCACTATAGACAAGAGCGTAATACGCAAACACTTAAAAAAAAATCACTAGCAAGCATAGAAGGGAGAGAAAAGTGCGCTCTTTAATTTTATTTAGGTGCAGACATTTTTTCATACTTAGGGGCTGCGAAAATATTTTATTATTAGTCTAGGTGTTAGTAAAAATAGGAGAAAATTAAATTAAAATAAGAGGGTTTAGTAATAGCTTAGCGACTAGCGTAGCATATAAAAATAGCTTAAAGAGAAGATATAAGTTATAGAGTCGACTATAAAGATTAATAAAATAGGCTAGTTTAAGAGAATAGGGTGGTTAATATTTCTAGAGGGCCAAAATCTAGCTCATCTAGGCTATCAAACCCACTTACCCAACTATAATAAAGCAAAGCTATAGCAGGCTATAAAGCTAATAGAAGAACTAATTAAGCGATACGTCTATGGGCTGGCAATACTACTACAGGAAATCCATCGCTAGCTTCGTAGTGCGCAGCCAACTATCATTAATTAGCGGCCGCTAGCATAACTATAGAACCCTAAGAGTTAGGCTATATACGCGAGCTATATAGTGCGGTTTATCTATTTTTATCTATATATTATTATAGACGAAGAGAGTCGGATAGATAGATATCTAGCATAGCGGGATTGAGCCATGGACATAGACGTAGACGTAGATAGTAGAAGCGATAGAGATACTAGTATAGAGAGCGAGCACGACGATAGCGACTACGACGACAGCGACGGGGAGAGAATAGTTAGTAGTAATAACGACGCTATCGTGTAGAGACAGCTATATAGCGCTACACTAGTTAATAAAATAAAGGATGCCTATAAGCTATTCTACTAGAAAGATTAGTAGAAGGAGCTGGTAGTATAGCTATAGCTTTCGCTAGGCGACGGCGATATAGCTACGCAAATAGACAAGCTACTTAACTCACTAGCTTCGTTTATTCTCACAGGCTACGGTACTAACAAGTTTTTAAGTAGGTTAGTATAGTATCTAGCTATACTAGGTATTAACACCTAGATAAACTAGTTACGTATAGCAAAGAATTTCTTGTATATACTTACTAGTATAGTGTACTACGTTCGAGTATTAGCTATAGAGAAGCTTTTACCCGCAGCTAAGCATAGGGATCTAATAGAAGAGCAGTTAGAGTAGTTCTTAGATATGCGCAAGAAGTATCTAGCAGACGGCTCACTCAGCCCAATAAGTACTATAATTAGTCTACTAGCGTATAGCAAGCATACAGCGCTAAACGAAGATAATACTAGCAACGCGTACTAGTCGCTAGATAAGAAAACGTTTTATCTTAGTGGCCGACTAATTACAATAGAGCGCTTCCATAAGATAGCTTAGAGCATAGAGGCTAAGTTAGAAGACAAGTTTTAGCAGCTATGCTGGGTAGATAATACTACTAAACGCTTTTTAATTAATCTAGCAAAGATTTAAGACGACATTACGTTTACAACCTAGGGCAAGTCGTTTATTACAACGGCAAGCAACAATCTAGCTAATAGGCTAGCGTGGATACTAATAAGGGCGCGAAGTACAGCGGGCGGCATATAGCTATAGACGTTAGACGGCTAGTGGAGAAGTAAGAAGGTGCGTGAGTATCTATAGTAGATAGATCGCTTCTTAGAGCTGCTACTTAGCTATATGCACATTAAGTCTAGACAGCCAGCGCGAGGGTTAGAGATTATGACGATACGGCACTATAATAGGCTACTATAGGACCACAATATCTTTATTATAGACGGGGCTATAATAATAGTAGTCTAGTATCACAAGTTATAGTCTTAGTGGGACAAGCCGAAGGTGGTGCCGCGCTTTTTACCGCCGTGGCTAGGGCAGACTATAGCGCTATACTTAAGCTACTTGTAGCCGTTCTAAGAGTTTTTAGTAGTAAGTATGCTAAATAGTAGGTTGGACGACTACGTATAGAGTAATAAGCAGGGGGCGTGGAATACAGATCGACTTACGAAGGTGCTAAAGCGGGAGATAGGCAAGTGGCTAGGGGTAGTGCTACACACGCTGGACTACCGTCATACGGCTGTTAGCATTAGGCGGGTTATAGTGGGGGAGTCGTTTAGCAAGGGGTATTAGGACGAGATTAGGGAGATTGATGAGGCAGAGGTGGACGAGGATAAGGAGGACTTAGTTAAGCTACAGAACGCTCGATCGACGGTCATAGGCGTAAGCAACTACAGCGTATCGATTAATATTATTAAGCATCTCAGCACGCAGTCGATTGACGCGTTCCAGGTACTAAGTATAGCGTAGCACCGCTTTTTAGGCGTAGATAGATGGGTGGAAGCACCTAAGGAGCGCATCATACGGCGGAAACGGCGGATAGGGGAGAGTATCTCAGGGCTAGCGCTGCTCCCGAAAGAGAAGGCTGTTTAGGTAGAAGACCGGCGAGCTACGGCTGTGCAGAGGGCGCTGCAGCAGGTGCTAGGGAAGCAGGACGTTAGGTTCCATTCGATGGAGTAGGAGTAGGCTTTGTACGCGGTGCTAGACAAGCAGTCGCCGCTAGTAGTAGTGCTTCCGATAGGAGGGGGCAAGAGCTTGCTATTTACGCTGCCGGCATGTATTAAAGAGAATAGGGTGATAGTAGTAATAGTGCCGTACCGAGCGTTAATTGAGAACTTAGTTAGCCAGATTGGTAGGGGTGGGATTGACTGCATAGAGTGGAAGCATGGGGAGAACAACCCAGCGTCGGTGGTGGTAGTCAGCGCAGACGTGGTAGGCGACATTACAAGCAACGGCAACTTTTTGGGGTATGCTCAGCTACTAAGGGATAGGGGCTGCTATAGCGGGTAGTGGTGGACGAGTGTCATCTAGTGTTTACGTCACGGCACTAGCAGGAGAATCTACTTAAGGTTAAGAACTTGCGGCTACTTAGATGCCCAATTATATTGCTAACAGCAACGCTACCGCCAGTGCAGGAGGGCGAGCTAGAGGCAAGCATGCTAGTGCGTAACGCAACGTACATCCGAGCTAGTATAGCACAGCCAAACGCTCGATACTTTATATCGTGGTGTCCGCGTGGGAAAGTAGAAGATATGGCGTTAGTGGTGTGCAAGCGGTGGGCAGAAAAGCTAGGGCAGTCAGGGCAGAAAGGAGTAGTGTACTGTCTGAGCAAGGGGCAGTGTGAGCGAATAGCTAAGGAGATTGGGTGTCCGCACTATCACGCTAATATGGAGGAGCGGGGGGAGAAGCTACAAGTGTGGGCAGAGCAGGGAGGGCTAATTGTGGCTACGTTGGCACTAGGTATAGGGGTAGATTTTGCGGGGATTATATATATCTTACATATAGGGATGCCGTGGAGTATATCAGACTTTGCATAGGCAAGTGGGCGAGGGGGGCGAGGTGGGGAGAGGTATAAGGTGGTGGTGATAATAGAGCATAGGGAGGTGGAGAAGCGAATAAAGCAGGAGAGCTAGGATCTTAACGTACAGGCAATGGGGACGTTTTTAATTAGAGAGGGGTGTTGGCGGGCGCTAATAAGCTCGTACTTAGACGGGGTTAGGGTAGGATGTAGAGAGATAGAGAGGGTGTGTTGTGACTAGTGTGGGGAGGGGGAGGAGGTGTGGTTAGAAGAGCACAAGTGGTGGGCAGAAGAGTAGGCTATAGTAGAGGAGAGGTTTACGGAGCTGCGGGGTGGGTGTGCTATCTACTAGGTAGTAGGGCAGCAGTTTACGACGAAGGAGGAAGAGCAGTAGAAGAAGCACTAGGTATTAGGGTGCAAGGCGTGGAAGACAGTATCTGGGGAGGATGTAGACAAGTTCCAGAAGAAGATTTTGGATCAGACAGCTAAGAATAACTATTAGCGGTGCTAGGTTAGTCAAAAGTACTGCGCAACAGGGGAGGGGATAGAGAAGCGGTGTTAGTGGCCGAACGTAGTGATACTGGTGGCATACGCAGCACGGCTAATACGGGTGGGGATTTAAACGATTCAGGAGTACGGGTTTAAAGGCGAGAGAGACGATTAGTATATAGGGTGGCTAGGAAGGCGGTATAGATCTAAGATATGGGGATAGGTGTTTACGAACGCTATAGTAGTGGCGATCTAACTAGTAGTAAAGATTAAGGGTAGATAGGGTGTAGAGAGTAGAAGAGGAGAAGTGGAAGTATATAGAGGGGTTAGATAGGAGGATAGTAGAAGGGGGGTTTTCGAGGAGGGTAACTATTGCCCACTCCCAACCCCCCCCAGGTTAGGGGTAGAGAATAAGTAATAGAAGCGTGTATAGAGTAGGGACTTGTACAGAACGCAGAGCGTAATAGGAGGGTAAATAGAGAGGGACTTATATAGAACGCAGAGCGTAATAGGAGAGTAAATAGAGAGGGACTTATATAGAACGCGGAGCGTAACAGAAGGGTGAATAGAGAGGGACTTATACAGAACGCGGAGCGTAACAGGAGGGTGAATTAGAGAGAATAGAGAGTAAGAAGAGAAGGTAGGCAAAAGATAGGGTTAGGGATCTGGTATTTAGAGAGAGGGTAAGAGAGGAGGGGTTACGTAAGCAGAGAAGGGGTGAATAGAGAGAGAGAGGGGGAAAAGATAGGCCCCCCCGTTCAACCGTAAGGGCAAGCCGGCGTCGGAACGAGTGGCAGAAGGGACAAGGCAGAGGAGCCCCCCGTTTCCCGTGAAAAGGGAGCCGGCGGCGGAACGAGTGACAGAAGATGAACAAGGCAGCAGAAGCAGAGGAACAGGGAGAGGAAACAAAAAGCAAAGTGAACCCGGCCCGAACCGCTGTGTGT
>JXCC01000050.1:0-18961 GCA_000817285.1 Curvularia papendorfii | reverse complement strand
ACGCTAGGCGCTGTACTACTAACTTTTAATACTAGGCGCTATCGACTTAAATGAGTATCGTGTCTAGTTTATCTTCGATAGCGCGTCGTGATGAGCTGCGCCGTGTTTACGTATCGCCCAGTACGTAATACTTTCCATAACTTCTCGTACGGCTAGTGTTAACTGTATATAGGAGGAATTCGCTGTGTGTTAATACTCTATCACCCTCGCGGCAATAGTCCGTACGATGCCGTCTTCGGTCCAGACCCTCGCGACTACTCGCCTGTGATCGCATCGTACGACTATTACTGCTCGGTAGATTCTCACTAGCCGTCCGTCCTACCTTAAGGCCTTGTAGGTACATAGCCGCTGGCGCTCTTAACGCGGCTTTTATACGAATAATTACGCTGACGTATCCTGCGAGGCGAGAAGAAGTTTACGCATTCGCTAGCTGACGTGTCTATCGCTAGTGAGTGGGGCGGGCCTGCTCTAACTGCGTCTAGCAAGATCATGGGGCTCGTTGTAGTGTCGCCCAGCAGGCAGTCCCTCGTACGGGAGGTAGGCGCAAGAGGCTCCCTAGCGGTCCTAGCAGTGGCAGCTAGCGTGGTCGTCTGGCTATGGGTGGTGCTAAGAACCCCTTGCTCCTAGAGTAGGTGGACTTGCCTCCGCCAGTTTCTTCTAAGTCGTCTGTTAGGTTATCATCTAGGTTAGGTGTAGGACAACTATAACTATAGGGCCGTAGTGTTAGTAAGGTGGGCGGCGGGCTCCTATGTAGGCTCGTCGTAGCCGCCTAATAGACAAGATATTCTATTTGCTTATATCTTATTCTCTCGTTCGTAATATCTCGTACTATCCACTCTAAGTGTTCTTCGTCGTTATCGTTATCTCGTACGACGATAGCAGCTAGGCTAGTGTCGTCCATCTATTATAAAAGGAATAGGTCGTCGGCCACTAGACGAAGCTTATCCACATGGTAAGTTTTCGTTTCCTATAGTATGGCTAACTCCACCTAGTAGGGATCTCGTACGCGAGTAACCTAGAACTTAGCGCTTTTCTAATTAAGTTTCTTACTACTTCTAGTTATACATACATCGCGTAAGTCTAGCCATACCCAGTCTCCTATATAATAGGTGGGCGCCAGTCTATAAGACTTATTAGCTTATCATTCTTATTCTTATTAGGCGTACGTTATAGTAGATATAGCCTAATTAGTGGCGTCGCTAATTATCTAGACGATATTCTTTATAGCTTCTCCTATTTCGTCGGCTTACATAACTATTTAGGGCTAGAGAAAGGAGTATTATAGTAACTATAATAGAGGAAAAAAGTAAACTCCTATTATTATATTTATACGGGAGTTAAGTATAAGCTCTAGAAGAGGGTAGAGTTATACCTAGTTATCTTAATTATAGTTATAGAAGATCCGTATAACTACCTCTATATCACTATTAGCGCGCTCTATTATTCTATCTATTTATAGGTAGTAGGCTGTTAAGAGATTCCTTTAGATACTAAGTAGCTGGCAGACTTGCTTCTAAAGAGAGCTTACGAACTAAGGTCCGTGGTCGGACGTAATAGATTATAGGAGGCTATAGTGACGGTAGACTTCTCGTACGAAGGCCTAGGCGACGTCTACTATTTTAATCTTGCCTATAGGATTAGTACGACGCCTTTACCTAGTCTATCCTTTACTACTATAAGGTTAGTTTTTCTTTAAGAGCTAGGTAAACCTATAATAAAGTCGACTATTAGATGTTGCCACGTACGACTAAGTATAGGTAATAGTTTTAAGTACCTATATTTCCCATCCCTCTAGAGGGTGCTTTTTCTATATAACTTATAGTTCTATACGTAATAGCGTATATTAGTACTTATATTTAGCTAATACTATTCTCTTACGATAATCCTATATATTTCTTCTCGTCTAGGGTGTCCTATTAGTAGAGATAGATACGTAGTTTAGATGACTCCTATCTAGAGTGGTTGTATTTGGGTACCTATACTCTATTACGCTAATATAACTTATCTTTAGCGTTAATTATATAGTCGACCTAAGGAGATAGCGATTTTATAGGAGCTTAGGAGAGATCGTTTTCCTTCCTATATAGCTATAGTTACTTCTTAGTATAAGAGTCTTCTTACGTAGTATTATCCTAATATTCTTATACGAGCGTAGGAAAGTGTGGTGGTCATAGCAGCGTAGTAGACACTAGGGGTGAGATATCCCTCTAAGTAGTGGTGTCTTATATAGGCATAATCGCAATATTCTCCTAGGCCTAGGCTAGCACTAGTATAGTAAATTCCCTTAATAATAAATACTCGTCTAGGTCGTTCTTCTATATATCCTAGTCTTATCTAGATAGAGCGTCCGCCCATATATTTTCCTTACTAGGGCGGTAGTAGAGTTTTATATTTAGGAAGCGGGCTAGTTCCTAAGTTCTATCGTACGTGTCGTTTAGAGAGTTTTTGCTTATAGGTAAAGTATTTAAATTCTTATAGTCTATAACTACCTCGAATTCTCATACGCCTTATAATTTAGTATCCTACTCTTTTAAGTAGTAGATTACCACTAGTAGCTCTTTATCGTAAATTAGGTAATTTACTTCGTACACTAGTAGCTTTTAAGAGAAGTAAGCTATCGTACGTAGAATACCTTTATCATCTTTTTATAGGAGTATAGCACCCTATTACTTATCTAGATAAGTTATATTCTACTACTATCCACCTATCTAGGTTAAAGGTAGCTAGTACCTCGTTAGAGAGGAAAGCTTCTTTAAGGCGGCGAAGCTTAGCTCTTAGTCTTAGCCCTATTTAAACTTAGTGTCTTTTCTTATTAACTATATAAGAGGTTCTATAAGTCTTAAGAAGTTAGGGATAAATCTATAATAGAAATTAGTGAACTAAGGAACCCTCTCACGCCTCGTACTATAGCTAGGCTTCCTATTCTTAAATAGCTTTTATCTTTTTAGTGTCTATTAAGACGCCTTTCCCTACTTTAAGGATAAATCCTAAGTATTTCGTATGTTAGACGTCAAATTCACACTTCTTAAGTTTAAGCTATAGTCCTATAGCTTATAGACGCTCGAATTACTTATCGTACGTAGTCGATAATATTAGGATATTAAGCTATCTATATAGATTAGGATATTATCTAAGTAGGTGGAAGCGAAATCGTCTAGAAACTCGCGTAGCGTCTAGTTAATATAGCGCTAGAATATACTAGAGGCGTTAGCAAGTCTAAAAGGAGTAACTAGCCACTTATACGACCCAAACTAGGTACGGAAAGTAGTTATCTATTCCTAGCCCTTAGTAATCTAGATTTTATAAGAAGGCGGCTATAATATTAAGCTTTATATACTACTTTACTTATCTAACTTAATTTAGCGTATCTCCTATATAAGAGGTAGAGGGTAATAATTCTTATAAGTTAGCGTATTTAGGGCGCGGTAGTCTACGTAAAATCTTAATCCTCCCTTAGGTTTCTATATAAAGAGGACTAGTGACGTAGTAGAGGAGTTGCTTATATAGATAAACCCTTTTTTAAGTAGCTTATATAGCGTCTTATATAGTACTAGAAATTTATCTCTAGATATATTATAGAGAGGTCTATATAGAACTTCTAGTAGCTTCCTATTATCTTTAGAGATTAGTTTAATCTTATAGTCCACGTCTAGACCTTATAGAGGCGGGAGTTATCTCCCTTCTTTAGGAGTAAATAAGGAGGCATATAATTATAAGTATAAAGGAAGTAACTTAGTTATTTCTATTATAGTTAGCTACGTCTTTAGATAGAGGGCTTTCTTAATATTCTAGAGACTAGTAGTAAAGACTTATAGAGCTAGCTATTTTTAGCTTTATTATATATAGGCCTAAAAGGTAGCTACTAAGATTACGGCGAAGTCCTATAGTAGTTTAGTTCTCTCTATACTAGGTATAGAGAAATCGTAATATAGGAGAAGAAGTATTTATCTAGCTATATTAATAATACCTCCTACGTTTTTAAGCTAGGTTTTCCTTAAAATAATGTCGTACTCGTACGTAGACGTAGTAATAAAAGCGGCTACTTTTTACTTAATTCCTCTAATATCTATAGTAAATTAAGTAATAGCTCGTATAGTACTTTTTTAGTTATTAATACCTTTAATTTCCCTAGTAGGGATAGATACGCGCGGTAGGTTAAGTTCTTGTATAAGTCTTTCATATACTATCGCGTAAGTGCAGCACCTATTATTAATTATAGTAGTAGCGTTTTTTAAAAAATTAATAATTACGTCTATAAATATTAGCTAAGTAGGCTTTAGTTAGTAAAGTAGCTCTTAGATAGGTCGTACGACCTACTTAACCTACTTTAACTA
Source organism: Curvularia papendorfii (assembly GCA_000817285.1). Taxonomy (NCBI): domain Eukaryota; kingdom Fungi; phylum Ascomycota; class Dothideomycetes; order Pleosporales; family Pleosporaceae; genus Curvularia; species Curvularia papendorfii. Next base: position 14,627 of record JXCC01000050.1, on the reverse strand, counting down.
CCCTAGTCGGCGCTTTTAGACTAAGGCTCCTCTTTTCCCTCGTCTAAGCTCTCGTCTTCTAAGGTAGTGGCTAGGACTTTTATTATAGTCTCTAGCTTACGCGTGCGTTTTAGGACTATTACTTTGCACTATTATATAAGGTGGCCGTGGATACCACAACGTAGGTAGCTACCCTCCTCTTTACGCTGAGTAATCTAGCTTTATGTACCCTAGTATTTATTCTTTATATGGGGGCGCATGGCGCCTATATTAGGTGTCTAGTCTATTTCGTCTATAGTAGCTAGGGTAGATATAGGGAGAGAGGTAGAGTAAGAGGGCGCGTTAGACGAAAGTTAGTTAATTACTTTAAGGTTTTCCTAAGTGCTCCTAAGTTAATATATAAAGGTATCGTACGTCTTATTTAAAAGAGGCTAGTATCTAGCTTAGTAGCGAAGTAGCTTCCTATTAAGAGAATTCTTAAGGTAGTTAATCTTTAGCGCGTCGTTATTTTATTTAAAATTAGCTTTATTAAACTTTAGATTAAAAGCTTATATATAGAGAAGAAACTCGCCTTTTCTTTACTTAGTTATATAGAGGTACTGTAGAGCTTTTTACTTAATTAAAGGGTCTTCGAAGAACGCGTCTAGTTACTCCTAAAGCTTACTTAAGCTAGGTAATAGATTTCTATATATAAAGTCTTATACGTAAGCCTATAATATTAAAAAGGCTAGTCCTCTTATACGAGAGATTATATAGTAGGCTTAGTAGAACTCTATAGGGTAAGCTAGGTAATCTACTAATAGTTTCGTATAAATCTATATCTTCTACTATATATATTCTTCGTGTAAGCCTTTCTTAAAGATTCTAATATTAGGGAGTCTAGCTTTTCTAAACTCTTATATAGGCGTAGATAAAGCTAGAGACTAGCTAGGAGGTTACTAACTTTCTATATTTAGTGTAAGATTAGGAGTCTATATATTAGGGGTAGCTTGCCCTTATACTATATGGAGGAGAAGGGCTTTTATCTCTTAAAGTTCTTCTCGTACGCCTTTAGTATCTTTAAGTCTTATAATTATCTAGTCTAGGTTCTATTAGAGTAGATTATTCGTTATACTAAGTTAGCTCTAGCTTTCTACGAGCTCCTCGTACGTTAGAGGCCTTAGTAGGGTGTTACTAGGTCCTAGGTTTAGTATAGGCTTATATAGCCCTATTATTATATCTTATTAGTTTTATATTTTTAATTCTCTCTCGCTCCGTACGAGAGAAAAGAGTAAGAGGGTTAAAGTAATCTTTTAGCTTATATTATAGGCGGAGAGGCCTAGTAAATAAGTATGCTTCTACTTATCGTATAGAAGCTAAAAGATAAGGAAAGGAGAAGATAACTAAGTACAGCCTCGTCTTATACCTGCTCGCTTCTAATCACGTGATACCCTTAGTAGAGATCACGGGCGCAGCCCTTTACAACTAGACTATCTTTAATATTTTCCTTTAGATCTATTTTAAACACTATTTAAAGTGCTATATTGTCCTAGTTAATCCTAGCCTAGAGTTATTTAAACTCTACTATATATATAGATATAGACTTAGTCTACTTTAGGCGTATAATGTCACGTGACTTGGGGAAGGTCCCTGAGGAGATCCCTCGGACCCCCATCGGGCATCCCTTAGACCAATAAGGATGAGGACACATACTATATAAATACTTCCTCCGAACCTGGGACTGAACCCCAAGGATTCGTCTAATACTATTCTTGATATTTCTATTCCTATCCGCCAAACCTCTCACATATAATTACTTTCTTAGCCTAGTTTTTAGCGTCTACTTCCCTAAAGATACGTCCTATTTCGTCCTTAAAACTATCCTAACTAGTGAATATCTTTCTAATTTCTTTCTTTATTCTACTTTACTTAATATCTTTTATATAGTTATCTATATAAAATTATATTTAGTTTACTACTTTATCTTTTATATATATACTAGCTATAAGGATTTTATTCTATTCCTTAGCTACTTTATTAAACTTATAGTATAGATTAATACTAGTTAAGAATATTTAAAGCTCTACTTAGTTTCTATTAAATTTCTTAGGGGCTACTATTTTAGATTTCTTAAGACCTCTTTTCTTATTTAGTATAGCTATTAGCTAACTTATAAGCTGAATAATTATTTACTATATTTTAGCTATTTCTCTAACTTTTATTTGAGCCTTATATCTAAGATTTTATAACTCCTATAAGGGGCTTCCTACCTTAGGCTCACCTTAGCCCGCTTCGCTTAGAGTGAATATATTATTATCTATAGGTAGTACTATTAGTCTAACACCCTAGTTGTAACGGCGCAGGCAAGACTACTCAGATCAGTATCGGCAGTAGTGTCACTTAGAGGCATATGGGAGTGCGTGGGACATCAAACGAGCCTTGATTCGAATAGACACCTATAGGCCTTGTACAAAAGGATATTAAAAATCTATAGAATAACTATATTAGATAGCTAGTATTTATACCTATTAATCTAGATCTAATTTGGGTTAGGGTTGGATCTAGGCCGGATCTATATGCCTGAGGGACTATAGAGGTGGTCGTGAATTCTATCTATTATACTTCTGTCACGTGACTTGGGGAAGGTCCCTGAGGAGATCCCTCGGACCCCCATCGGGCATCCCTTGGACTAATAAGGATGAGGACATATACTATATAAATACTTCCTCTAAACCTAGGACTAAACCCTAAGAATTCGTCTAATACTATTCTTAATATTTCTATTCCTATCCGCCAAACCTCTTATAATTTAAATCCTTCTTACTTCTATTTAGGAAGAATAGTTATAGAAATATCTATTTTTTTTTTACTATTCTAAAGGAATTAGTATCCTATCTCTAAAATTTAAGATAAGTAATTATATAACCTATAGCATAAGGGAGAAGTAGATAACCTATTAAGGGGCTAGCGACTCCCTAAATAGGGACTTAGGGATATAGCTAGAGCTAAAATAAAATACTAAGATACTTTAGGATAGTAACTTTATCTAAATTAATAAGGAGGACGACGACTCCTTAAATAAAGATAACTAAAACTAAAAAACTAGCACTCTACTAGAAATAAAAGGGGGAGTAAGAAGACCTCTAGTAGAGAAGTAGCGCCCTAAGATAGAGGGTAGCTTAGGAAAAGTAATATTATATAAAATAAATCCTTAGAAATAGATTATAAAACTCGCCTAACTTCTATAAGACGTAGAGGATAGGGGAGACCTAGAAGAAGTAATTATAATTCTCTAAAAACGCCTTAAAAGGGCTAAATAATTAGTAGGTGACTAGACCCCTAATAGGGAAGGGACGGAGAGACCCTAGAATAAAACTAAAAAAGCCTTAGAAACCCTTAGAGCCTTAAACGCGGCGCCTCGCCTAAGGCTTAACGAAGCTATAAGGCCTCCACTACCCTAATAGGTTGAGTAATAGATTAAGGATATTAAAGGAGTATTTATAATAGTAGTAGTCTAAGAGAATAGCGACACCTAGACCCTTTAGGTAATAGGAACTATTATATATATAGTTTATAGAGAATTACTCTAGGAATAGCTTAATAATAGGCCACCTAAGGGATAGTAATAGGTAAAAAGCGAAGAAAGGGCCCTAGTATAAGATCTAGTCCTTATAAAGTATAAGAACTACTTAAGGTTCTATAACTCTATATAGAGAGACTCTAATAATATAAACTCCTTTCTACTCTACTTAGGAAAGAGGGAGTCTCTCCTATCTAGAAGTCTATTTAAAACACTATTAGGAGAAGACGATAATAAAGTAAAAATAACCTTTATCTAGTCTAAGATCCCTAATATAATATACCATAAGATATAGTAGTATAGAGAGTTTAGTAATATTACTATATAGCTAAACTTTAAGAGAAGCTTAAGAAATATAGAAAATATAACACGCTCTCTAGAGGGCCTAATAGCGTAGTAGAGCTTCCCTAATAGGTTAGTAAGACGTAAAGAAAAATATTAAACCTCTCTAAAGAACGAAGGAGGTAAAAGATAGAACTATAGACTATTAAATAAATTTAGTTAACTAGCTAACTACTAGAGTAATAAAAGCGATAGATAGAGGCGATTAAACTACTAATTATTAAAAGTAATAATTAAGAAATAGGAAAATAGGCGATATAAAGAACGCCGTAATAGTAGTTATATTAATAAGAAACTATATTACTAATATTAGAAGTAAAGAACCTATAAATAGAGTAAACCTAACGAGATAGGGGAAGGCAAGCCCTAGTCGCGAACCTATCCCGACTACCTTTAGGGAAAAACTTAAATAGGAGACATCTCCGCATCGCGGTAGAAGTAGAGCTTAAGCTACCTAATAGCTCTACGGCGAAGCTCTAGGCCCTATACGACTTAGGATTAGAGTTAAACATAATATATAAAAGAATATTATAAAAGTACGGACTAAATAATATAAAGTTTAAAGCCTACCTAAGTATAAGCTTTCTAGATAATAAGGAACTAAAACTTATTAGACTATATAGTCTAATAGTAAGTTACCACGATAATAATAGTATAGAGAAATCTATTAGCCCTTAGGAATTCTAGGTAACTAACTTTAGGGGATATAATATAGTATTAAGATATCTATAGCTATAAGAAGCTAACCCCTAGATTAGATTCTCTAAAGGGACGTTCTACTAGTGGCCTAAGGACGTAGCGGACTATATCTAAATAATAGACGTAAAGAGCCTATTTAAGGATATCTTAAAAGAAGAAAAGGTATATATACTACACCTAGGGGGCTATTATATATAAGTATCTCTAAGAGACTCTACGTAATCCTACGAAATATAGATAAATAGCTTACTGATAAAGTAGCGTTAGAGTAGTTAAGACTAAGCGGCGACGCCGAATAGTTAGAAGAATAATATAATTAGAGAGGACTACTATAATTAAAGTAGTAGGCTAACTCTATAGAAGCCTACCTTACTAGATACGTCGCCGACTATCTAGAACTAGGAAGCTTGCCTTAGAAGGTAAAGTAGAACACTATCGTAGTAGTATTCTAAGAGGATCTAAGAAGGGCCTCTATAGTCCTAATAAAGGACTAATAGGAGTCTAAAGGCTCCCCGACCTCTAATAAAATGTATATAGATAATAAACTAGATTAAGAGAGCTCTAATATATCCTAAGTAAACTACACTATAAATAGCTAGCCTTTAGTAAAAGGTAAATATATATAATCTATCCTTATAGGGATTATAACTACGCTATAGATATAAAGGAAGGAAGAAGATACCTAATCTCCTAATCTACAACTTCTTAGAGCGAGAGCTAGAGATCCTATAGAGCTACCTTATAGAGGCGTAGAAGAAGGGGTGGATTAGACTAAGTAAGTCGCCTATAGGCGCCCCTATACTCTTCGTCCTAAAGTTAGATAGTATAATATAATTATATATTAACTATAGGGGACTAAATAATATAATAATTAAGAATCGCTATCTAATCCTTCTTATAAGTGAGATATTAGACTAGCTTTTAAAGGCAAGCGTCTATACTAAACTCGACCTATGTGACGCCTATTATAGGCTACGTATTAAAAAGAGAGACGAATAGAAGATAGCCTTTAAAATAAGATATAGCTACTTTAAATATAATATAATGCCATTTAGGCTCGCTAACGCTCTAGCGACGTTCTAATTCTATATTTATAGAGCCCTAGGAGGCCTAGTAGATAGAATATACATGGTCTATCTAGACGATATCCTTATATACTCTAAGCGAGAAGAGGATTATAACTAACATATAGAGGAAGTCCTTAAATATTTAGTATAATAGGGGCTATACTATAAGGTAAGTAAATATATATTCTCTATAAAGATAGTAGAGTACCTTAGCTTTATTATAACCCTAGGCGGCGTAGTAATAGACCCTATAAGAGTGTAAGCGATTAGAGATTAGCCTAAACTAAAAGAATATAAGGAAATCTAGGTCTTTCTAGGCTTTTATAACTTCTACTAAAGGTTTATTTATAATTACTCTAAAATTATAAAACTAATATAGGACCTAATAACGCGCGCCTAAACCCTACTAACGGCCTATAAGGGGCCTAAAGTAGGTAAAGCTAGGAAAAAGACTATAAAGACTAAGAAAGGTCTTACTAAGTAGTACTTACTATAGTAATAGGAAGGCGAAGTAAGATAAGTATTCCTTAAAATCCACGAAAAATTTATAGGAGCCCTAGTACTCTAATACTTCGACCCCCTTAAAGTAGTAATAGTCTTAACTAATATATTAGAATTCGCGATAGCTATAATACTACTTTAACTAGTAACTTTAAGTTTAAGAACTAAAGCGTACTAGAAGCCTATAGCCTTCTAGAGCTAGAAGTTTATAGGTCTAGCTCTAAGATAGTATACTTATGATAAAGAGTTATATATAATTATATAGTTATTTAAGATATAGCGATACTATCTTAAGCACGCCCTATTAATAGTCCGCGTACTATCTAACTATAATAATCTAATATACTTTATAACTATAAAGGAACTTTTAGCGAAATAAGCCTAATAGGCTAAGAACTTAGCTAGATTTAACTTTAAGATTAAGTATAAACCTAGAGTAGAGAACCCTACTAATAGCCTATTAAGAAGACCTAACTACTCGTAGGGACTTTAAGTAGGAGAGTAATAGGCGCTATATAATATTATACTACTAACCTTATAATAAAAGCTTTAAATATAGATAATTCGAATATCTATAGCTTTAGGTACTAGCTGGGAAGTATAGGGCCGTAACCCTCTAATATAGGACCTAAAGGGTCCCATTAACTATCTAAAACTATCGCTCCTAAGTAGGAATTCCCTAATAAGAAATTAGTTACTAGCGACGAGTCGCCCTTACCCCTCTATACTAAAGTAGTAGCTAAGGATTACTAGTATAAGGAGCCACACTTCGAAGCTTAGCTAGTAGATTTTAATATCACGAAAGGGCTACTAAAAAGTCTAGACGAATAATATCTCTTACTAAATAGTATTATATAAGAAGTAGTATAAGATAAAGATACCTTTATACTAGAAACCCTAATTCTATTATTAGACTATATTAGGATAGCTTAGGAATATAATTAGGCCTATTATAGGAATATAGCGCTAACGCGGTAGGTAGAAAGTAAGATAATAAGGACTACTAATATTTAGGAAGTTAACCCTAGTAGAGTTTTACGTAGAAATAGGAAGGTATAGATTTCTAGGGATGTAGTCCTCCGCGCTAATATTCTTATAAAGAATTATAACGACCCTATAGGGGTTATTATAGAATTAATAAGACTATCTTTTTTTTAAAAATAAAGTACTAGTAGCTATACGTCTAGAGGGACATTAGTGAATATATCTAGCGATGCGCGGTATGCTAACTAAATAAGATAAGAAGGTATAAACTATAGGGATAGCTAGTCCTACTACCTATACTAGATATAGTATAGAGATATTACTTACTAGACTTTGTTACGGACCTCCTATAGTTAGAGGACGATAAAGGGAATATATATAATAGAATTCTAGTACTTATAGATAGGTTTTTAAAATACGTCTAGTACCTCTCTATAACTAAAATAATTATAATTTAAGGAGTCGCTAACTTACTACTAAAATAATACTTCCTAAAAATAGGACTATTAGATATATTAGTATTAGACTAAGGATTAGTATTTACTAGCTAATTCTAGTCTAATATATACTACCACCTAAAGATTAACTATAGGCTAAGTATAGCATTTCACTCCTAAATAGATGGCTAGATGGAGCGATAGAACTAGGAGCTCAAAACGTACCTACGTATCTATATAGAATATAAGTAGGACAACTAGGTTAAACTACTACTATATATAGAATACGCGTATAACTTAAAAGAATATTTATTATACTAGTAAATACTAATTAAGGTGGCCTTTAGTATAAACCTAAAGGGATTTAATAGAATCCTAGATAAATACTAGCTCTATAAACTGCCTATACTATAGATAGAAGATAGAAAGATACTAGAACTATAGTAGTAGGTAAGCACCTATCTTATAGAATAGGCTAACTTAGCTAAGGTGGTAAAGGATAGCCTTAAAAAGGCCTAGAGAATTAACGTAAAATAGTATAATATAATACGCCTCCTATTTTACTTTATAGAAGAAGATAGCGTGCTACTAAGATTAAAAAATATTACTATGAGTAGGCTATCTAAGAAACTAGATACCTAATACTTAGGACTATTTAAGGTTATAAAGAAGATTAGAAAGCTAGCCTACTAGCTTAACCTACCCCTATTAATAGTCTAACTATACTCTATATTTAATATCTTACTACTTAAACTATAATATAAACTATTTAAATTCTAAAACTTCTAGCCTAGCCTAACGTAAATCCTAGAGGATATACACTTAGGCGATAGGTATAAAGTGGAAGGCATACTAGACTATAAGGAAATAAGAGCGAGAGGTAGAGAATATAGAGTTAAATAGCTAGGATAGCTAGTAGAGTCGATAATATAGGAACTAGGGAGTAACCTAGACTATTATAATAAGATACTCTAGGAATACCTTACTAGCATCCTAGACACTAAAAGAAAACTATCTAGGGAGGAGGCGCCGTAATAATAGGCCTTAAAAATATAGAGACTATAGGGAAGACCTAGAGGGTTAACCTAAAGAGGGGAGGTAAAGGGAAACTATAAGTAGAGGTATATTATAAGTAAGGAGTAGTATATAAAGAAATAAAAATAGTATTTCTTATTAGCCTATAGAAAGATCCCTTATAATAAAAACCCCTATAAAGAAAAACTAACTATATACGTAATTACTCCTTTATAGGCTCCCTATAGGAATAGGAGTAGGCTATAAAAGGACTACCTATAGAAGGACTAGAAGGAGACGACTAACGGGAGCGATAAGGTATTATATCGAACTTTTACTTCTTAGGAGATAACTTAGTGGAGTATAGTATAATAACCTTAGATGTATTAGGGATATTAGGCCTATAGTAGTACCACCATTTCTCCTATATAGTAGCGGCCCTCTTATACTTAAAGATCTCCTCCTAACTAGAGGATATAACTACGTTAGTGAGGGTATTAAGATCTTAAGCACCTAAACTAGCCTACGAAATAAAGTTAGCACCCTAGGTAGGGAAAAATAAGTAGGAAAATACTTATAGTGTAACGCTCTAAGTTAATAGTTTTAAAAATCTAGTAAGCCTTCGCCTATTTAGCTAGGGTGAGTCCTAACTTAAGATATCCTATTAAATAGACTTTAGATATTTAATAAGGGCGGTATAGAGAACTACTATATAGTTAAAGGCCCACTACTAGTACTCTATTAAGTTCTATTAGCTAGAATACGAACTTTAATATTAGTCTTATCGTTATAGGTACTACTCTTAAAAAAAGTATAATTAATAAGAAAGAATAGGATATTAACTACGCGACGAGACTTAGGCGAAACCTACTAAAGGATTAGCTAAGAGAATAAAAAAAGAACTAGAGAAAAGCGAACTTACTAAAGTATAACTACCTTTATAAGAACTCTAGTAAGTATTATAAAATTTAAAATTAGTAGACTAATTATAGAACTTATTATAGATAAAAATATAGATAAGGCCCTTAATAGTTCTATTAGATACTTTACCCTTACTCTAGGTAGTTAATAAGGAAAGATAATAGCTATAAGCGGCCTAGACTAGGGGAGGTTATAGCTATAAATAAGGTGGTAGATTATAGATATAAGTTATAATAGGATAGTCTAAGACTAATCTAGAAATATATAGCTAAGAATAGATATAATTAATAAACTAGAAACTAAGCTAAAGGATAAAGAAAAGATCTAGTTAAGAAAGGCTAAGGAAAACTAGAAGAATAGGGCGACGGGCGATACTTATATCCCTATACCGCTCCCTTACTAACCTACGAAGATTCTAGTAGTACCCTAAAGGGTCCTTAGCGCGTGATAGTACTAGATAGTAACTTAGTAAAGTAAGAGATAGAATATATAATTCTTAGCTAATTAGAGTAGAAGTATAAGGTAAACTAGTGTTAAGAGACGGGTTACTATAAAGGAGATAAATAGTGATAGCTAATTCTAGCCGTACGAAGAAATAGTATTAAAAGAGTATATAAAAGTAGAGGTAGTTATATAATAAGTTATAACTATAAAACCTATAAATTTTTTCCTACGTGGTTTTTTTTATTTATAGGTGAGACTATAGTAAAGTATTAGGTAGTAGCTAAGATAAGGTAGCGACCTAGATATCGCGATTTAGCGAAAAGGGTATAAAGTAAGAAAGATAGATTATAAAAATATAATATAGATATAATAGATAATACCTAAATAGTATATTAAGTTCACTTAAGAGCTAGGACAACTCTCTAAAAAGGGGGGAGGTTACTATTACGTAACTTAGGGAAGATCCCTAAGGAGATCTCTTAGACCCCTATTAGGCATCCCTTAGACTAATAAGGATGAGGACACATACTATATAAATACTTCCTCCGAACCTGGGACTGAACCCTAAGGATTCGTCTAATACTATTCTTGATATTTCCATTCCTATCCGCCAAACCTCTCACAACTTCCCCCTTCTAGTAGATAGCTAGTCCTATAGCTATGCAATTATTTAATATATTAGATAGTCTATTAGCCCTAATATTATTTACTGCGTTTGTAGTACCCTTACGTAGGGTTTCTAGTGTTACAAGTAACAAGAAGAATTCTCTCCTTGACGCGGGGAGACAGGGTTAAAGACCAACCACGTCCACGTTAGAAGGTAACGACTATCGCGGGGCTAGAAGTCACGTAATATATACTTCTACTAAGACTAATACTCCTAGAGTATAGGTGGCCTTAGGAGAATTATGCTCCTACTACTCCTAGGATAAAGAGAGAATAAGGAGTACTAGGATAGAATACGATAGGTATAAGAATAGATTAGATTTTATTATTATACTTATTATAGTTAACTCTTATAAGTTCTTCTCTTATATAGATTTATATTTAGTTATTCTATCTTAAGTATAGAATTAATTATTATTTACTTTAGTTATATCTATAACTCTTTTCTACCTAAACCTCTAGCTAAATAATCGTATAGTTATACTTAGTTATACTAGCTCGCCCTAATCTAGATTGAGACTAGGGAAGTATATCTAGACCTCGTGTAATACTTTGACCACTATCTAGATTTAGTAGAGGATTAACTAATAGCGTCTATAATAAGATTAGAAATGATATTACGCTTAAGCATAGCTTACAACAATAACTAGAGTGTTAGATTAATAGTACTATCTATAGACGATGATATATTCACCCTAAGCGAAGTAGGCTAAGGCGAGCCTAAGGTAGGAAGCCCTTTAGAAGAGTTATAAAATCTTAGACACGAGGCTTAGATAAGAGCTAAGGAAATAGCTAAAATATAATAGATAATTAATTAGTTTATAAGTTAGCTAATAGCTATACTAAATAAGAAAAGAGGTCTTAAGAAACCTAAGATAGTAGCACTTAAGAAATTTAATAGAAACTAAGTAGAGCTTTAAAGATTTCTAACTAGTATCGACCTATATTATAAGTTTAATAAAGTAGCTAAGAAATAGAATAAGATCTCTATAGCTAGTATATATATAAAAGATAAAGTAGTAAACTAAATATAATCTTATATAGACGATTATATAAAGGATATTAAGTAAATTAAAATAAAGAAAGAAACTAGGAAGATATTCGCTAGTTAGGATAATTTTAAGGAAGAAATAGGACGTATCTTTAGAGAAATAGACGATAAGAACTAGGCTAAGAAAGCGATTACGCGCCTAAAGTAGACTACGTTTGTATCTACGTATATAGTAGAGTTTAAATAGCTCTAGACTAGGATTAACTAGGATAATATAGCACTTTAAATAGTATTTAAAGTAGGTTTAAAGGAAAATATTAAAGATAGTCTAGTATACTATAATAAGCTAGAGATACTATATATACTTATTAAGCTCGTTACGCGTATTAATAACTAACTATAGGAACGTAATAGATAGTAAAAAAATAATTTTAACCTAATATAGCGAATATAAGAAAATAGCATAGTTATACTAATAAGAATAGTAATACTATTATAACTAATAAAGTATAAGAAAAGATTAAGAACTAGAAACTATAAGGAAGAAACTAGAATAGTCTCTCTATAGACGAACGTAAGAAGTATTATAATAATAAAGTATATCTCTAATATAGTAAAGTAAAATACTTTTATAGAGACTATTAAAAGAATAAGATTAAGTAAGTAATAGTTAAAATTAAGATACTAAGAGTATAGCTAATAGAGGAACTAATTAATAACCTTAGTAACTTAGATCTCTATAAAGAAGCCTATTAGGCTAATAAAGAGGATTATATAGTTATTTTTAAGACTACTTAAGTAGAGTAGGTTATAAGATAGAATATACTAAAGTTAATAGACGAAAGAATCTAGGTAGAAGATATAGAATAATAATTAGTAGATAAAGTATATTAGGTATATAATAATAAAACCTACTTAGTATAAGACTACCTATTCCTATAAGGAAGACTTAATATCGTTAGACTAATAGCTGAATATGTTAGCCGACGAGCTCTTAAAGAACTACCTATCTTTATAGATCCTATACTACTAGTATATAAATAAGATAGAGACTATAAAGATAAGGAAGAAGCTTATTAAGGACTTTAGTAGGCTTACTATAGAAGAGAGTTTTATATATACTACTATAATGCTAAAGAATAGAGTAAGCTTAATAAGAATATTTACTACTACGTATATCTATAGGTAGATAACTATCCTATTTTAAATTACTATATCTATAAGTAAGATTATTAAGAAATATATAAACGCTTAATATAGATTAATTATATAGAAAAATACTAGTTCTATAGAGAATAGCGAACTATAGTAAGATAGGTAAGCTACTACCTATATAATATGATAGCGGCTAAGGAATATCGTATAGCTAGTTATAGAATATATAGAACTATAGAAAGATAGATCCTCTTACTAGAGACGCTAGAAGAGATAATACCTTATAGAAATTTATATTAGACCTATTACTTAGATAACTAGTGTATAATATACTTTAATATAAAGGCTAACTAAAGATATTTCCTATAGTTAAAGTTAACTAGGAATTAGAAAAGAAAGTAATATAAGTAGATAATATACTAAACTAGTATTATATAGGTACTTAGATTAGAAATTATACTATAGGGATGTCTATCTAGTCTATAATAAAGCTAAGTAATAAGCTAATTAGAACTACTAAGAACGCTTAAAGAAGAAGTTAGAGAAAGGACGTATCTTATAACTAAAAAACTAGAATACCATTAGAGATAAGGTCACGCTAGTAAAGTAGTCTAAAAATGACTCTTAGAGAAGTATATAATACTAGAGGCTACAAACTAAGATTTAGTTACGACTATATATATAGTAGGTTACGAGCTATAAGCTATAATAAATAGTAGCGTAGTAAGAATAGTAATATTACTAAAAGTGATTAAGAAATATAATATACCCTATTAAGCTAAGAAAAGGATAATATAAGTAGTATTAGCTAATAATAGCCTAATATTATATAGGAATAGCGTAATAAGACTAGATATAGAATTAATACCTATAATAGTAGATAATATAAAAGGTTAAATAAATATTAATATTATAGATCTTAGAGAAAAAGATATATTAATTAGTTATAACTAGCTAAATACCTATAACCTAACTATTAATTAGTAAAAGTAAATAATACTTAGCTAAGAACTTACGTAGAAGGTTACTAGAGTATAAAAAGAGATACGCCTAGAGAATTAATATATAACCTAAGATAGGAGATTTAGTAAAATCTTACTATATAAGATCGTAAGAATCTATATAAAGGACCCTTAATAGATAAAAGTTATTTAGATAAGATAAGTTTTGCTTATAATAGATAGATCCTTACCTATAGATAGGCTAATAATAGATAATAAAGATAAACCTATATTATTAGATATACTAGAAAAATACTAAATAATAGAATTTAGAGAACTATTTAAGGAAAATAAAGCTATAAACTTAGCTAAATACTAGGATTAGAATTACGTAATTAACCTAGAGGAAGGAGCTAAGTTACGCCTAGAAGGAATATACCCTATAGCGCCTAAATACGATACTAAGCTAAGAGAGTACCTCTAAAAGAATTTAAAGAAGGGATTTATTAGACTAAGAAGTAGCCTAATAGCCTTACTAATACTATTTATAAAGAAGCCTAATAGGAAGTAGCGACTATATATTAATTACTAAAGGTTAAACTTAGTTATAAGAAAAAACTAATATCCTTTACTACTTATAATAGAGCTTATAGATCGACTTTAGGGAGCTAAGTAGTTTATAAAGTTTAATATCTAGAAAGAATTTTACTAGATTAGAATTAAAAAAGGTGATAAGTAGAAAATAGTATTTAAAACGAAATATAGACTCTTTAAGTATATAGTTATACTATTTAGTTTAATAAATACGCTAGCAACCTTCTAAATAGTTATTAATAACGCACTTAACGAATATCTTAGAGTCTTCGTAATAGCGTATCTAGATAATATACTAGTATATTCTAGAGGATTACTTAAAGAATATATTAA